>BQNB010157364.1:0-15159 GCA_026074375.1 Tanacetum coccineum | reverse complement strand
TTTGAACTAACTCTTGTTGGAAATCTTTGGATTATATTGTTTGAAATAAATGGAAAACGAGTTGGTGCCTCATTTCGGGATTTTGGATCACTACTCAATATTCCATTTGAAGGTCATTATTTTTATAACAATGAATGGTCTCTAAAATCCATCAATAAACACAACTCTACTCCAACAAAGGATCCCCTCTATACCAAATTAAATCGTCCAACATCAATTATATACAACATAACTAAAAAATGTCTAAATGACTTCAAGTTTTCATTGGAGGATCCATGCAATCGCTTCGTAGAAGAAATTTGTCCTCATCTCAAAACAACACATTCTCTCATTTGTGAGAACATAATATGTACCTTTGATATTGACAAAAATCTACTGTCGGCCTGTGAAGCCTATATGCTCTTTTGCATCACCTCTTCTACACCCTTTAACACTTCTCATTTCATCCTAAATCGAATAAATGACCTCAAACATTGATCCAATGGCATTTTGCCATATGGACTCTTGTTGTCAAAATTTCTTGACAAATTAACTAAATTCTCTCCAAAAAATCACAAATTCATCTCCTATCCAACAAAAATGAACCCCTTACATGATTCTTTAACCAATGAAATTTCAGAAGATGTTTGATGTGCGCATCATAATCATCACACGTAAACTAGCCGTGGCAATGTAACACGATCACTTGTTAGGACTATCTCTTCACTAGAATTAAGCTAGATATTATTCTTATATATTCTAGTATGTGAGTAACTTCTCTTAGTCATTATTCATTCTTGCTACATGACTCTTCCTGAACTTTTATGTTATTTGTGTGAACTAATCCTAGACTATTATGACATACGTATAATATTACTATATGCTAAATGATTTGCATCTTAGTGTAGCCACATATATTCTTGCTTAAATTAGTTGATTCTTGAATTTGGTAGATGCCGAAATCACTGGACATACTATGAAAGGGAAAAACTTGCGAGAGAAAAAAACTCATTTTTCCAAAAATGGCCCCCAATAATACCACAGCGGTCCACGGCCCCCCAATATAATTTTGGCCCGCCTGACGATATGGACCGGCCGACAGTGGGAAGGATAGACCCTCCCTACCTAAACTGCACTCTCAAGCATGGGCGAGCACTTTCCTATTTAGGCTAAACCATCTTTTTGCATCTTCTTCTATCAGAAACCCACTTTGCCATTTCTCTAACATCATCTTATCTCCCATTATTTAAACTCACCACAATTCTCATACTTTACCACAATCTTCATCTTCTTCATTCTCCCCTTCTTCATCATCAATGTCTGTACTCTAAAACCACCATCCGAACTTCTCCAAAAAACCAAGAATGTCGGTAAGACAAGTTTGGAAGTGCAAGACATCCACTCTAAAATCATCATCTATTTTCCAAAATGAATCACCTCCATTTCCTCCACAAATCCATCCTCAATCTCCTTTTCCACCATCCTATAATCCTCTAAGAGATCAAATGATCAACTCACATTATACAATATCACCCACATCCATAGATACAACAAAATAAACCCATTCAATGCCCTACACTCCACTACATAACAATCACCTTCCACCACCACCACAACAAATCAATCAATTCTCTCATGGTCAAGTTGAATTTCACTCAAGTTTTTGTCATTGTTGTCGATACTCTAGAAACCAATTCCATTCCTTGAGAAATGAAATTAATTTCATTCACTTTCTTCTCACCCGTCTCATACTACAAACTCGCACTCCTCCAAACCATGCTTCACCAACCTCACCCTTTTCTCCCTTTAGTTAATCATTCTCTTATGATTAATCTACTTAAATAATCGACCATCCATCTTTTGATTATGGCATCTACTATGATTCAAGAATCTACTAGTCTATGTTACATATATGCTTAATATGTCATAACTATTATCTTGTAATTGAACGGTAAACCACTAACGTATTGGTCTATTATAGTTGCATAATGAAATTACTTTGGTTGAATTGCATCTATTGTTCATGGTACAAAGACTTTTAAAGAATAATTGTGTCTTCACACTTAAACTTCGAAACTTTGTTTTTTTAGCAAACAATACTTTCTAAGATCTAATCCCTTGGTGCCAACCCCAAAAAACAGGGGAAAGCATACATCAAGGGAGGTGCTTGATATCGGATTTTTTTTCCATCAACAACTACATCGATGACATCACTTCTTGAATTCGACAAAAAGTGTGAGAAATAGAACAAAAAAACTCATTAATAATTTGTAACTTTTAGTTTTTATACAAATGGAGTTAATATTTTATCATCATCAAAAGGGGAGATTGCTAATAACAATAATAATGTCTCAAGAACTTTATATATATTTTCGACCTCTTAACGTTTGATAATAACAAAATGTAAGAAAACGTTTACAGTAAAATAAACGTTACAAATTATTATCTTTTTATTAATCGTAAAAGTTCCATTTTTAAGATATAATCACTTAAGGTATGAACACAAATAAATCATAAAGCATGATTCGCTGTATCAAGAAAAATATTTTTTCTTAACCTTTACATTTTCACAAAAAGTATTTTTACAAAATAAAAATACATTAATATTTTTTAAATAAAAAAATGGTTTATTTAAATAATAAAATTTGAATCTTGTTTTCCCCCCAAAATGGAAGCTTCCATACGAGATACAACATTCCCCACAAAAAGACAAAAACAGGAGCGTAGTCTACTGGCGGAGGAACCCCCTTAGTAGGCTAGGCGGCCCCCAATATATCTGAGGACCGCCGAGACCGCCCCCATTTAACCGTTGAGTTTTCTTCAGCACTATAAATACTGCTCCATTCCTAGGAGCACAAAACCCACCTCTTTGCCACGAAATTTTTAGATAACTTTTCTCTCGCTAAAAAAATCCCCCTAATCTTTCTTCTCTCTCTAAATCCTTGAGATTCAATTAACATTCTTATGGATCTTGTTTTAATGATCTAAATCTCTTCTCTCGTCCTCCTTTCATCATCAAGTGTAAGTAGAAGAACATTCGTATTCGCCCAGAAACAACAATGTTATTTAGTGAACTCTCATCTCTTTCCTCTAAGTACCACAAACTCACTATTGTAATTATCTTATTATTTGTGTGATTCGTAAGTGTATAATTCTGATAGTGTAGATCTTGCGTGATTGGGAAAGTAGTACACAGATTGGTTTTAAGCTAAGATTAGGAGACTCGACATTTACAGCTTAATGTCAGAAAATAACGTAAGCGAATCGTGTAAACGGTTTTCTCCACCTTAAAGGAGGAGCTTGTTGACGATAGGTGAAACCTCGAGTAGGAACCCTGGTAGTGGATAGGGCAAATGAGGTGCATTCGTATTGAACCACTATAAAATCTTGCGTCTTGGTTTTGATTGTTCTTTTCCTTATACTTTATTATATTGTAATTGTTATTTAGTATTTAGCTTAGATAGTTATATTGTGTGGTTCATATTCGTTGATTGGTTAACCATAAACCAATTCGAAACACAATAATTATATTTAAAAGCAAAAACCTTTTAAATGTAACTATACTATGGTAAACATTCGACCGCCATCACCCCTTCAAGTTTCCACATACTTCTTTATATATAACCCTTGGCATACTTCTTTTTGCAGTTTTTGTTTCCCAATATATATTTATTTTTTGTAATATTAAAATTCTTCATCGTCATTATTTTTTTCCTATATTTATATACATTCTTGTAACAACATCAAAAACAACAAAATTCAAGCCCATAATTTATCTTCTTAATCTTCTCTTGTTAGCCACCACGACAACCGCCCACCGGCCTACCTCCTCCGGTGATCCCTCTGGATGAGGTCAGTACTTTTTATATAATTTTTGAGACCATTTACAACCCCCCTTAATCAGGCAAATCATGCCGAGATTATGTCTGCTTATTTATTAGTTTTCCAGGTTTTTTAGCGACTTGGATGCGCATTTGCGGACAGGAAATACCCAGTGAACTTGGGTCTCATTTGGAGAGGAAACACCCAAGATTAACGACTCTACCCCTAAATCATAAAGGAGATTGCGTGCATACGAACGCGTCAAGGAGACGGCGTCGCCAATCATAAAACGAGGATCGCTATACAGGATCATCACGAGTCAGACATCGTCCGAGATCCAGTGACGACGACAGGATTGGCAAGCGACTTAAAGAGGATCTATTAATCATCCATGTGGTGAGTTCGGTTTTCAAGACTTAAAGAGCGACATATCTAGCGTCGTTTTCCCACTATATATCCAAAACCGATTTAGGTTTTAAGTGTGGAACATTAGTATAACTTTAGGAAAACAGACAACCTAGTCATTTAGCAGCATTTTTTTATGTCATATTATAGGGCCTCAAACCCTATTGTAACTACCTCAATCCATGTTTTAATAGAAGAAAGAATTGCATTATCAAAAATCATTCAATATTTTCTATGTGTTTTTGATTTGAATCTGCTCTATGCTTTCTTTATAACATGCTAGAGGCCTAAACCCTACCTTTGTATTACTTATGATTGCACATGAAACTTAGGTTGTAGAACTCATTTTAAGTTGCTTCATTGCTTGAGGGATGTGCACGTTAGGCTCTAGAAAAAACTATCAACTAGCCAATAAGATATTAAATAGGGCAATAAGGGACGACTAAGTCAACGCGAGATGTGTATGTAGACAAAAGGATAACCATCGTTAACATTTACATACCAATCCTATACCCCCAATATGGTTGATCCCTCTTAAGATATTTCACATGCATTTAATATACTCTTAGGGGCCTTGTAATAGTCTTCATACTACGTTACTTGTGCGTTGCCTTAATGTAATATTAAATAGACGAAGGGTTCGTGTAATTCGTTCATGACTTAGGAAACATAACTACACATACTCGACAAAAGATGTCCAAAACGCAAACAAATCATAGGAGAAACAATCTGAAGAGTAGTGTATGATTAGGTAAAAACATCTTTTTATCATAAAGTTATCACCAGTAGTATAGATATTTAGTTTTAACCATGATATTTACTTGCTTTCTTAAAAATATACAAAACACAAAAAGAATCTTCTCTCAACCCCTTAGAATTCTATTAGACCATGTTTGATCCTTCCTAACCTATCCCCCTAAAGAACGATAACAACCCCCGAGTCTTGCCTTACTACACTACAGCGGTTAGGTGCTCTGCCCAGGGGATTGTAAATCTTCCTGTGAAGTCTTCACAGCCTCCACATCAAGTTTTTAGCGCCACTGCGTGGGGAATAGTAGGTTTCGATCATTGTTTAACTTAGTTCTACTCGCTTGATTCCTATCAATTGAGAATTTAATTCTGTACATTAGCTTTCTTGTAGTCTATCTTTTCTTTGTGCTAATTGTTTCGTAAATCTTTTCGTTGACCTCCATGGGAGACGAAAATCCTATCCGTACTCTTGAAGATTACTCCAAACCTAGCTACGAAGACTACAGGAACCCCATTGAGCTCCCCGAAGGGAACACTATGGTACCTCTCGGTACCTCTTCGTCCGACACCATTCGGTATTGGTGGCATAAACGGATCTCATACCTCCAAGAGGACTGTTAAGGTTCGAGGGATCCAAAACGCAAACTACCTTAAGAGATTTTTCTTAAATCTAGGGGACTCACATGAACCTTAAAGGTAACAATACAGCGAAACGAAACTGCGCCTGGATATTAATTCAATTTCTCCCTTCAACAATCAAGTTAGCAATTGGCTAGAACGCCTTCCAACAAGAGTCCACGTCCTCCACATAGAGAAGGATTATTACTCACTCGATCCCATAGCTCAATATCTTTTGGTGTCTTTATCCAGTCAGGAAGCCGTTCATAACTTATTGTAACGGATATCCTGATGTTCCATTACAACATCAAGGGCGAATCACTATCTGAATGCATGGACTCTTTTCAAGACTTACTGTAAAAATTCCCTTATCTTGTCATCGCGAATCGGTTACTTCTAATCAAAATCTTCTATGATCATGTATCCTTCCATCTTAAGTGTGAAATTAACCGCGCTGCCGATGGCAAACTCCACGATAAGAACACCCACGAATCCTGGGAAATCATTGAGAACCCTCTGCTCATCTTAAGTAACGGAGTGTAAACGAACCATGAGGATGGAATGAATCAAAAGATTTCGTCAAAGCCGGTCAAGGCAGTTTCTAACAAACCACAAAGCATCTCAAAAATACCTTACCGAATAGACATTCTTAAGCTAAAGACCAGATCAATTTTTTAGTAAAGGTGGGCACCGACACCTAGACCTAGCTCAACACACGTCCCTCAAGCATATGCTGAATCAGTTTATACAAACCCTCGCCCACGAAACCGAAATGAGCCACCGAAGCAGAACCCTTTCACTTTTCATGAACGTATAGGTCCAAACCCTCAACCACATGCGTTATGAACCACTTTCGAGGCTCGAGTACGGGACTACATGGTAGCACACACTGAAAGGATGGAAAGATTTGAGAATGCCATTTTCAAACAGCGAGAGGAGATCAACGATAGGATGGCTAAAATGTTCGGCTTCTTAAGAAACTCACAACCAGCAGAGCTCCTGAAAAGTGTTGATTAGAGAAGAGGCTAAATCCCCTGTCACAAAAAACGTAAATTATATCTCTCTCACCACAGGAGAGGAAGAAAAGAGTGACAAAGATGACGTAGCAACCGACAACGGCATCAAAAAAATTAACAGCTCAAATGCAGAGATGCCAGTGAAAGAAGTAGAGACAAAGAATGGAGCTGAAAATAGGATAAAAAATGAGCCAATCAAGAGAGACGAGAAAGAAGAAGTAGTGGAGGCACCGAATTCTCAGCCTGTATAATACTACCTGAAGCATAGGATCAATGAAAAATTAATTGAGGGACTTGTTGATAATACTACGTTCAATGACTCTCTGTCAGGAGTCCGAGTAGGAAAAATAAAAGGGAAGACCTATAATTTATCACCTAAGGGGCCTGTTTATGAAGCAATCCTCAAGAAAAAGATAACAAAGAAGGAGGACATTAGAGGAAACTTTGAAATACCCTGTAACATAGGAGGTCTGAAACGCATAAATGCCCTAGTAGACTAAGGATCCGACGTGAACGTCATGCCCCTCTCCACCTACGTGAAACTAACTAACAAAATACCCATTGAGACCGACATTAGACTCTCCCTAGCCAACCATTCATACATCTACCCTTTAGGAATAGCAGAGGACATATTAGTTGATGTTGCGGGATATGTTTACCTCATAGACTTCGTGATTTTAGACATAAAAGAAGACGAAAAGAGGCCCTTCATCTTAGGAACACCATTCCTGACAACGGCTAAGGCCGTAATTAAGTTCGATAAGGGCACCATAACTCTAAGATCTAGAAAGAGTAAGATAAGTTTTCATAGGATACCTGAATCCCTTTATAAGGTCGAGAAAGGGATAAAAAACGATATAGAGCCTATTGTCACACCCCGTCATAGGCAAAAACACGGGAATGCAACATAATGATCAATCATAACACAAGATACTTAATAGAGAAAAACTAAGATGCATAAATGAAAAGTGTCATGATGACCATCAACCTCAATACACCCTTGAGTGGCGTCCCATTCAAGAACATAGCATATAGTCGTCTACAAATCCAAATGCCCACGCAGGAGTCCATACAATCTTAAACATCAATCCTCAAGAAACAAAACCATAACATACTTCAAAAGCAAGACCTCTCAAACATGATCCATACAGGATACACTTAAAGTCTGCTAACATGCATCACAATTCTACTGACCATTTCCTTCACCTGAAAATAATACTCGAAAACGTCAACAATAATGTTGGTGAGCTCGTAGGTTTGAAGAAAAAATAGTCGTTGTGCCAATATCTTAAACAGTTAGAAAATTGTGCAATATGACAGTGAATACATGCAAACAATCACAAACCCATGACTTAGCATCCCCGCTAATCATGTACCAAGACCTAGAATCCCCGCTAGTCTTATCACCAGCATGTACCACCGCTCTTAGGGTCGCAACCCTGAATGGCTTACCGCACCTAAAGCCTACCACCTGGAGCTATATATAGGGCGAAGATCACAAGTTCCACACAAAATATCGTACCACAGATGTCATTCACATAGCAGTCATAAGCACATAAATTGTCCCAAAAACAAAACCACATTTTGCACAGTTTAGAAAAAAGTTCAAAACACATTTGAGTATCATTTTCCCCGAACGGAAAATATTTAAAAAGTAGGGCTACGAGAACTCACCTCAAGCAGCAAACTCAATATCACACAAGCAAATGCAACGACGTCCGAACACGACCTAGTCCAATTAATGTTCCTTTTAATCAATCTATTCCCAGAACATTTTTCAGGTTTGATGCATAGAGGTCAGATGCGCGTTCTACGGTTATTCTTAACGTTTTCAATGGTGTGATGGTTGACAACTATCTCAAAAATATCATACTTCCAACCCGTACTTCAGTATCATATATACATATACCTTACTAATATAATAGATAAGTTAAAAATACTTATATATATATATATATATATATATAGATATATTTATATAGATAGATATATTCTCGGTACATCCATATCCAGTACTGCTTAGTTACCCATTAATTTCATCATTTAATTTAGAAGAAGCAAAACTTTTAATATACGAAAGCGATTTAGAAAAGTTCCGCGAAAAATATAATTTTCCGTCTTGTATCGACTTAAATAAAATTAAAGAAAACAATAATATTTTATTATTAAATCGAGAAATCACATTGTGAGTAAAAACTCTAAGTATAGACTTTTTACGAAATTTCAACATGACCCGTACGTTTATACAACATTTTCCAAGGTTTTAAACCTTATTTCAAACAATTTTCCACAAATTCATCATTCTCCGACAAAATGCCAAAAATCCATATCTCGCAATGTTCACAAAAACGTATTTTCCAAACGACTTTCAAATATCAATTCACAAGTATGTCCCATTTTTCCAAAGTTCGCCAAAACTCAAAAAACCACTAGTTTACGCTTATTGGGCCTTAAGGCCCAATAAGGATCCATTAAAATATTTATATGTATTATATATAATTTAGGCCCAATACTAAAGCCCATTAGTAAATATAAGCCTAAAACAATAGCTAACAAAATAATCCGGACCACAATAAGCATTCAATAAGCCACGGCTTATTGGGCCGTGAGCCCAATAGCTCCAAAACTAATTCCATAAGCTTAAAAATAAGCTAAGAAGCTATGTATCGTATTTGGTTATCACCATAAGCTATAAAATAGTCCACAAAATATGACATACTAGGGTAATAACCAAAAACACTCTCCTTGGGTTTCTTCTTTTTGCCAAGACCATATAAGCCCGAAAATAAGCTAATAATGCTTATAAATTAGCCCAAAAAGCTATTATCCAAAATAAGCTAATTAGCAATAAATGTTTTTCAACCATCACGACCACAATATCAAAACTAACAAAACCTTACTCTTCTTTCCCTTTTGTTCGAACCCAAAACGTGCCCTAAATAGTCATTTGTAAACTTTGTTTTTGATTTTTACGACGATCAACTTGTACAACTAACATCTATGTATCATAAGGTATTCAAAAGTACAAAAATATTTGAAATAAGATGAATTACAACAATCATCACTTTTGAACAAGATCGACACGAACTAAACAACCCAAACGTTGTTCAAATGTTAACCGTGCACTAGAATCAAACCGAAAGTACCCAAACTCTCATGTTTTTTTATCTAAGATTGAAAAATAAAGAGCGTGTATGTGTGTTCTAGGTCGGACGAACAAGAGAGAAAAAGAGAGAAGTTTGTGAAATATTTTTGATCTATGTTTTTGAAATGGGATAAAAACAAATGATATAATACAATTTCTAGTACCCAACAAGGACCATAATACCTAAAAACATGTCATCTTGTCTCCCTTAAGACTTGAACCCGCGGCAAGGGAATCCAAGGGGCTCGGGATTGCTTCTTTTTGTATCAGGTTCACTTAAATCTCAAAAACCGTGATCGAAAAATAGTTTCCAAAGTTACTTAGCATTTTTATTCATCTTAAAAATACTTTTCTAATAACCTAGAGTATTTACATGATATATTTTCACATTATACTCCCCAAAACTCACTTTGAATATTATCGGACGTGTCATGACTTGTTTTTGGCATTTCACACTATTCATGGGTCAAACCACCGGGAACACAATCAACATAATAATACCCTTAAAAAAATATTATACACATTTAACCATAAAACACCCCAATCACATAAATTACCACTGTCAAGATGGTACTTGTTCTAACATAAAATGACAAAGTCAAATAGTCAAAGGACTAAATTAGAACATTTAAAACTCACAAAAAGGACAAGGGTTACATTCCATCCCCTTTAAAAGAATTTCGCCCCCAAAATTCAGCTACAACTAGCACTAAACAAATGCGGATACTTAAGTCTCATCTGGTCCTCATGTTCCCACGTGAATTTAGGTCCACGTTTCGAATTCCACCAAACCTGACGATGGCAATTCTACTCCGCTTAAGCTTCTTGAACTCTCTCTTCAAGATTTCCACAGGCTCTTCCATAAAATTCAACTTAACATCTACTTGGATCGCGTCCAAGGGCACTTGCAGTGTTGGATCAGCCAAACACTTCTTTAGGTTCGACACGTGGAACGTGTCATGAACACCATTCAACTCCTTAGGTAAATCTAACATGTAAGCCACTGGGCCTACCTTCTTAATGATCTCAAAAGGTCCAATAAATCTAGGTGCTAGTTTCTCCTTCTTCCCAAAGCGTACCACACCTTTCCAAGGCGATACTTTGAGCAAGACATAGTCACCTACACTGAACTCTAGAGGTTCCTCCTCTTATCGGCATAACTTTTCTGGCGATCACGCGCAGCCTTAAGTCTATCCTTAATCTGCGAGATCTTCTCAGTGGTCTCTTGTACTAACTCAGGCCCTATCAACTGACCCTCTCTAATCTCTGCCCACATAATCGGGGAACGACACTTTCTACCATACAAAGCCTCAAACGGCGCACATCTCACACTAGAATGATAACTATTGTTATACGAAAACTCAACTAATGGAAGATGAACATCCCAATTTCCCCTGAAGTCTAGGACGCACTCTCTAAGCATGTCTTCCAAAGTCTAGATTGTACGCTCACTCTGACCGTCGGTCTGAGGATGGTAAGCCGTACTCATGTCTAAACGGGTTCCTAATGACTCTTGCATTGACTGCCCAAACCTTGACGTAAATCGACTATCATGATCAGATATGATCGAGATCGGCAGACCATGCCTAGCAACAATCTCATTCAGATATAACCTAGCTAACCTATCCATCTTATAATCCTCACGCATAGGTAGAAAATGAGCGGACTTAGTCAATCGGTCCACAATGACCTAGATTGTATCATGCCCACCACTAGTCCTTGGTAACTTATTGACAAAATCCATTGTTATCCCTTCCCATTTCCATTCGGGAATCTCAGGTTGCTGAAGCAAGCCAGGCGGCCTTTGATGCTCAGCCTTAACCTTTAAACAAGTCAAACACCTACTAACATATATCGCTATATCCTTCTTCATTCCCGGCCACCAATACCTATCTCTAAGGTCATAATACATCTTATCAGCTCCTGGGTGTACATAGTACTGTGACTTATGGGCTTCATCCATTATAAGGGTTCTCACATCACCCTTCAAAGGAACCCATATTCGATCCAGGTAATACAAAGCTCCATCATTCCTACGTTCTATCATCTCATCTAAACCTTTCTGCAATCCCGCAGACTCATCACATGCATCCTTTTGAGCCGCCAATATCTTATCCTTGATACTCGACTGAAGGGTCATATTCATAGCTCAAACTCTCTTAGGTTTCACTCTCTTTTTCCTACTCAGTGCATCAGTCACTAAAAAGCTCTATCCAGCGACACTGTCGCATGTTCAATTCCTTTTGACTAAAGATATGCTGGAGACTCTTAAGATCGGTATATATAACACTCTTTGTCCCATACAAATAATGTCTCTAAATCTTAAAGGCAAACACAACTGCACCTAGTTCCAAATCATGGGTGGTGTAATTCTTCTCATGAATTTTCATTTGCCTAGATGCATAAGCTATCACCTTACCTCTTTGCATCAACACACAACCTAGCCCTAACCTGGATGCATCACAATATACCACAAAATCTTTCAGTTCATCAGGGAGAACTAGAACAGGTGCATCACACAACTTACCCTTTAAAGTTTGAAATGTATTCTCCTGCTCTTCACCCCAATCAAAGGTCTTACTTTTCTGAGTCAAGACCGTAAGCGACTTAGCTATCTTAGAAAAGTTCTCAATGAATATACGGTAATACCCTGTCAATCCTAAGAATGAACGAACTTCAGACGGAGTTCTAGGGGCTTTCCAATTCTCAACAGCTTCAATCTTACTAGGGTTTACATGAATACCATCTCCATTAATCACATGTCTAAGAAACTGTACCTCTTGCAACCAGAATTCACACTTGGAAAACTTAGCATACAGTTTCTCTTTCTTGAGCAATTCTAAGACTAGTCCTAGGTGCACTTCATGCTCTTCCCGGGTCTTAGAATAAACCAAAATATCATCAATGAACACTATCACAAACTTGTCTAGATACGGCCTACACACTCGGTTCATCAGATCCATGAATACCGCTGGTGCGTTAGTCAAACCAAAGGGCATTACTGTGAACTCGAAATGTCTATAACGAGTTCTAAACGCAGTCTTTTGGATGTCATCCTCATGCACTCTCAGCTGGTGGTATCCGGACTTAAGATCTATCTTAGAGAAGTATTGTAATCCTTGAAGTTGATCGCACAGATCGTCTATCCTAGGGAGTAGATAACGGTTCTTAATGGTCAACTTGTTCAGTTCTCTATAATCAATACATATCCTAAAGGAATCATCCTTTTCCTTTACAAACAATACCAGTGCTCCGTAAGGCGATGAGCTTGGTTGAATGAAACCTTTGTCCTGGAGTTCCTTGAGTTGACCCGACAACTCCTCCATTTCAGAAGGTGCCAATCGATAGGGAGATTGACCGGTATTGCTCCAGGGACTAACTCAATCTGAAATTTGTTTTCTCGACTAGGGGGTAATCCTGATAGGTCATTCAGAAATACTTCAGGAAAGTCTCTAACCACAACAATCTCTTCCTGCTTTTTCTCTTTAGTCTTAGCAATCCTTAGATGTCTCATTTTCTCTTCCGGTCTTTCTCCTATAACCCTAGGTACTTTGTCGTCCGATAGTGGTATTCTAATTACTTTCTCATGACAAATTATCTCAGTCTTATGTGTTGGGATTAAAAGACTTCTTAGTGTTGTTGAAGTTACTACTGCTGGTTATGGTTTCTACTGCTGGTAAAGTCTAAAGAAAATATTCTAAGTAGTTAGTACTGCTAGCACAAAAGTTACTACTGTTAGTGTTGGTTACTACTGTTAGAGTAATATTGATGCTGCTCAAGTTAAGACTGTTTGTATAAGTTTGTACTGTTGTATTGATTAGTACTGCTTATTAGATATATTTTAAGTTAGATAATTATGGAAAAGATCACGATCATAATAGGAATGGATTCTAAGCCTAGTAGGACTCCTTGGTGTATAAAAGGAGGTCCTGGGGCATTAGGTTAAATATCTCATATATCTCATACATCTCTCATCATAGTTTAACCTAAGTCGATTAGCTTCAAGGTTTTGTAAATCCTAACACTATTAAGAGTGTTTGTATTATATTGAGGCTAAAAGTTTGGTAAACTGTTTGTTATTGATCTTGTTCATTATTGTTTCATTGAAATTCTTCTTAGTATCATTGACTAGATTTCGCATAGTCTTTGATATTCACAATCAAAGTTTCTATCATAGTTGTTTTAGATTTATTCAATACAACTTAGCCTTATACAAGCTAAGCAAGATCTATTCTATTGGGATCAACAAGTGGTATCAGAGCTTGTAAGAAGCTTTGAATAAGAAGAAACTTTACTACATACAAGATCTACTTTTTCAAGAAGCAATGGAATCTCAATCTACTTAAACCATCAAGCTACCCATACTCTAACCTAGTGAGTATGATCTCTAGAAGATGAGGATGGAGAAGTACCTACAATGCATTGATTACACTCTATGGGAGATCATAGGAAATGGTAATGCACCTATAGTAACAAAAACTATTAACGATAAAGAGACTGTTATCCCTCCTATAAGTGTTGAAGAGAAGGCACAAAGAAGGGCAAAGTTGAAGGCAAGAAGCACTTTGTTGATGGACTTACCTAATGAGCATCAATTAAAGTTCAACTCATACAAGGATTTTAAGACACTGATGCAGGCTATTGAGAACAGATTTAGAGGTAATATTGTTACAAAGAAAACTCAGAAAAATCTTCTGAAGCAGCAATATGAAAACTTTACTGCATCCAACACAGAAGTGATTGAGCAAACCTATGAAAGGCTTCAAAAGCTAATTAGTCAACTGGAGATGCATGGTGAAGTTATCCCTCAAGAAGAAATCAATCAGAAGTTCTTGAGAAGTTTGTCACAAGAAAGGACTATGCATACTATTGTGTGGAGGAACAAACCAGAGATTGAGACATTAAGTTTAGATGACCTCTTCAACAACCTAAAGGATTATGAATCAAAGGTCAAAGGGACATCTAGCTTAACCACAAACTCACATAATGTAGCCTTTCTGTCCTCTAGCAGCACTAACAGTGCAACTAGAGCAGTTAATACTACTCAGGGTGTTAATACTGCTAGCACTCAGGGTGCTGCGGATAGCTCAACAACTATTGAAAATTTAAGTGATGCTGTGATTTATTCCTTCTTTGCTAGCCAACCAAGTATTCCACAACTTAATAATGAAGATCTATAACAAATCCATCCTAATGATCTAGAAGAGATGGACTTGAGGTGGAACATTGTTATGCTGACTATAAGGGAAAGAAGATTCTTGAAGAATAATGGAAGGAAGCTGGACATGACCAACAAAGAAAGAATTAGGTTTGACAAGTCTAAGGTGGAGTGTTTCAACTGCCACAAGAGAGGACATTTTGAAAGGGAGTGCAGGGCACCCAGGAATCAAGACACCAGGAACAGGGAGCCTACCAAAATGACTG
>BQNB010157363.1:0-12598 GCA_026074375.1 Tanacetum coccineum | reverse complement strand
GTTTAGCAACTCTAGAAGATCAAATTATCAAATATAAAAAGAGTGAGGTTCTTTTTAGTGAAGAAATAGGAGTTCTTAAAAGAGAAGTAGCTTGTAAAGACTATAAAATAAATGTGCTTAAAAGTGAGTTTGAAAAAGTTAAGCAAGAAAGAGATGGCATTAAATTTAAAATTGAGAAATTTGATAAGGCCTTAAAAAACCTAGACAAGTTGTTAGGGAGTTAGATAACTGACAAAAGTAAAAAGGGTTTGGGATATAGTGCAGTCCCTCCACATCATCCTTTAATCTATAATAGACCTAAAAAGCTTGATCTATCTTATTCTGGTCTTGATGAATTCAAAGAGCCTGAATTTAAAGGTTATGGTGAATAGTGAGCAAGAGTCAAATGTTGTTTGTGATAAGAAATCAGATGATTTTAAGGAAAATTCTGATAACTCTTTGGTAAAAGAACAAGTATCAAAAGATACAAGTAGCTTTGTTGAGTCTTCACTTAATGTTGATAAAGAAACTAATTTTCCTGTTGATAAAAAGGTAGAGTCTGTCAAACCTAAAAATCATGAAAAACAAGTTAAAAAGTCAGTTATGTATGCTGAGATGTATAGATCACAAAATCCTAGGGGGAATCAAAGGAATTGGAATGGGCAGAAGTCCAATCAACTAGGAAGTGATTTTGTGATGTATAACAAAGCTTGCTTTATTTGTGGGAGTTTTAATCATGTATAGGCTCAGTGCAAATACCATCAAAGGGAAAGGATGGTATATGGGAATAATTATAACAGGGTGAACTACAACTATACTACCAAAAGAACTCACCCTAATGCTCAAAGGAACATGGTTCCAAGAGTAGTTTTAATGAAAACCGGCCTAAAACCATTTAATACTGCCAGGAGAAGTAATACTGCTCATCCCAAATCTACAGTTTTTAATGCTAAACTAATTCCACGTTTTTTAAAACCAGCACAATCAACTGTAAGACGGACCTTTCAAGCAAAAACATTATTAACCAACAAAATATTTACCCAAAAAGTTAATACTGCCAAGGCACAAGCAGTTAATACTGCTAGGCCAAAAGTAGTTAAAACTGCTAGGACAAATTCTGCAGTTGTTAATGTTGTTAGGGTGAATCAGGCAAATGCTGTAAAGACCTCAGCATGTTGGGTTTAGAGACCTACCAAACCTGATAGTGCATCAATCACCTTGAAGAAACATAATTACATTGATGCACGAGGCAGATCCAAGTCAGTGATGGCTTGGGTCCCCAAAGGAATCTAATTTCCTTATTTTTATGTGCATAGCAAGCCACAACAAGATGACACAGGATTTGTTGAAAATGGTTGCTCAAGGCACATGACTGGGAACATAGCTTATCTCTCAGATTTTAAGGAATTTGATGGAGGTTATGTTACATTTAGAGGAGGAGCACATGGTGGTAGAATTTCTGGTAAAGGAACACTTAAAACTGATAGTCTTGATTTTAAAGATGTATACTTTGTCAATGAGTTAAAATTCAACCTTTTTAGTGTCTCACTGTTGGTGTGACAAAAGAACCATGACTTTTTTAGGACACTGAACTGTTTGTCTTATCTCCTACTTTTTAAGTTGCCTGATGATAAATCATATACTTCTTAAAATTCTTCGAAAAGGACAGTATGTTCAGTTTTGATATGTAGAAATTGTCCTAAGAGAGTTTGACTTGTTTGTTGCAAAGGCTACATCAGATGAATCAATGCTCTGGCATAGAGGCTTGGTCACATTGTTTTTAAGACATAAATTTGCTTGTTAAGGTAATCTTGTAAGAGGATTGCCTACAAAATGTTTTGAAAATGACCAAACCTGTGTTGCTTGTCTTAAAGGGAAGCAACACAGAGCTTCTTGTATGTTTAAAGTTCTGAATCCAATTACTAAGCCTTTGTTTATGCTACATATGGATCTATTTGGTCCAACTTTTGTGAGTAGTTTAATGCATAAGAAGTATTGCTTAGTAGTTACTGATGATTATAGCAGGTTTACATGGGTTTTCTTTTTAACAAAATAAGGATGAAACTAGTGAGATCTTAAGAATTTTATCAAAGAAATAGAAAACCTAGTGGATAAGAAAGTGAAAATAATCAGGTGTGATAATGGAACAGAGTTTAAGAATAAAGTTATGGATGATTTTTGTAGAGAAAAAGGTATTAAGAGGGAATACAGTGTAGCCAGGACTCCTCAGCAAAATGGTGTGGCTGAGAGGAGGAATAGGACACTAATTGAGGCTGCTAGAACCATGTTAGCTGACTCTAAGTTACCTACCACATTTTGGGCTGAAGCAGTTAGTACTGCTTGCTATGTACATAATAGGGTCTTAGTAGTCAAGCCTTATAACAAGACACCTTATGAACTTTTTAGAGGTTTTAAACCAGCTCTAAGTTTTATGAGACCATTTGGATGTAGTGTTACTATTCTTAATACTTTAGACAGTTTAGGCAAGTTTGATAGAAAAAGTGATGAAGGTTTCTTTGTTGGATATTCCTTGAGTAGTAAAGCTTTTAGGGTATACAACACAAGAACCAGGAGGGTAGAAGAAAACTTGCATATTGGGTTTTTAGAGAATAAGCCTATGATAGAAGGGAATGGTCCAAAGTGGCTGTTTGATATTGATTCTCTAACCCAATCTATGAATTATGTACCAGTTGCTGCAGGTATAATTTCTAATGAATCTGCAGGTACACAAGGTGAAGTTATTGCATGTACATCTACACAGATAGAAGAAATCACTCAAGACTGCATTGTGATGCCAATTTGGAAAGATGCTTCATACTTTGATTCACCTGCCAAGATTGTTGATAATGGTGAACCAAAATCTACTGCTGATGATCAAAAGCAGGAAGGAGATGGTCCAGATAATGAGAATGATGAACAAGATAAGTTTGAAGATGATAGCAATACTAAGGAGGTTGATACTGCTGGACAACATGTTAATACTGCCAGTCCTGAAGTTAATACTGGTCGTTTTAAACTTAATACTATTGGTCCATTAGTTAATACTGCTAGTTCAAATGATCAAGATAGCCCTAAAGACATGTTCACAATGGGAGCTAGTCAAACACTTGAAGCCACTCATGTTGAGTTCTCCAGTGATGAAGATGAACCAGAAGTTGATTTGGGCAGCATCACAAATTCCTATACAGTTCCAACCACTCTCAATACAAGAATTCATAAGGATCCTCCAATTAAAAATGTGATTGGTGATGTGAAGTCATCTGTTCAGACAAGAAGAATGACAAAACCTACTTCTGAACAAGGGTTTCTCGATGTTGTATATGAACAGAAAACACATGATGCCCTTAATACTTGTTTATATGCTTGTTTCCTATTACAGATTGAACCCACAAGCATTGCTAAAGCTCTATCTGATTCATCTTGGGTGGAAGCAATGCAGGAAGAACTTCTACAATTCAAACTCCAACATGTTTGGATACTTGTGGATTTGCCTATTGGAAAGAGTGCCATTGGAACAAAATGGGTCATTAGAAACAAGAAAGATGAAAGGGGGATTGTGATTAGGAATAAAGCAAGGTTGGTTGTACACGGTCATAGACAAGAAGAAGGTATTGACTATGAAGAAGTTTTTGCTCCTGTAGCAAGAATTGAGGCAATAAGATTGTTTTTAGCCTATGCTTCTTTTATGGGTTTTCTGGTATATCAAATGGATGTGAAGAGTGCATTCTTATATGAAACTATTGAGGAAGAAGTTTATGTTACTCAACCATCAGGATTTAAAGATCCTGACCATCCTGACAAAGTTTACAAGGTGGTCAAGGAACTTTATGGTTTGCATCAAGCACCAAGAGCATGGTATGAAGCCTTGGCTAACTATCTGTTGGGCAATGGGTTTAAAAGAGGCAAGATAGATCAGACATTATTTATCAAGAAGTAAAAAGGAGATATTTTACTTGTACAGGTTTCTATTGATGACATTATCTTTGGCTCTACAAATAAGGAGTTGTGTAATGGATTTGAGAAGCTGATGAAGGATAAGTTTTAGATGAGTTCTATGGGAGAACTTACTTTCTTTCTAGGATTACAAGTACAACAGAAGGAAGATGGAATATTTATCACTCAAGATAAATATATAGCTGAGATTTTGAAGAAATTTAACTATACAGATGTAAAATCTGCTTCTACTCCAGTTGATTTGGAAAAGCCTTTAGTCGAAGATGGAGATGCTGATGATGTTGATGTACATCACTATAGATCTATGATTGGGTCTTTGATGTATCTTACAGCATCTAGGCCAGATATCATGTTTGCAGTATGTGCATGTGCCAGATTTCACGTTACTCCAAAGACATCACATCACTTAGCTGTAAAGAGAATTTTTAGATATTTTAAAGGCAAACCAACTTTAGGCCCTTGGTATTTCAGGGATTCTCCATTTGAATTAGTTTCTTATACTAATAGTGACTATGCTAGAGCAACTCAAGATAGGAAGTCTACAACTGGAGGTTGTCAATTTTTAGGAAACAGGTTGATATCATGGCAGTGTAAGAAGCAAACTGTGGTTGCCACTTCTACAACTGAAGCTGAATATGTGGTTGCTGCTAGTTGCTGTGGGCAAGTACTCTGGATTCAAAATCAATTGCTAGATTATGGGTACAATTTCATGAATACTGTCATTAATATTGACAATAACAGTACTATCTGCATTATTGAAAATCCTGTTCAACATTCTAAAACAAAACATATAAAGATTAGGCATCATTTTATAAGAGATTTCAATGCTAAAAAGTTAATACAACAAGTTAAAATTCATACTGATTATAATGTTGCAGATCTTCTTACAAAAGGTATTGATACTGGAAGGTTTTAGTACTTGGTCTCAAGTATTGGAATACTTAATCCTTAATGTCTACATCTCTTTATGTTTTTGTAAAAGTTTTGTAAAGGATTAGTACTGTTAGTCTTGTCAATTAGTGCTGCTAAGTATAATTAGTACTGCTAGTTATACTTAAAACTGCTTGTTAAAACTGTTAGTCATACTTAATACTGTCAAGAAGAAAATACTTTGGATTGTGTATTTTTTGCTATGGACTAACACCTGCAGGTAAAGCATCTTGAATACCTGATGTTAAATGCTTCACCTCTGAAGAATTGGTTGAGGGAAAGTTAACAGTTTTTAACTTTTATTCATGGGTTATGTATAAATATGGATCATTATGAATTCTTACATGTCTATCTAGTCTTTTCTAGTATGCTTGTGATAAATAAAGGCATGTTGTTGTATAATTATTGAAGATAGAGTTAATACTGTTATATATATCTTACTACTGCTAGGCAGAAAATTACTACTGCCAGGCAAAAGTTAGTACTGTTGAGCGCCAAAGTTACAACTATTGAGCAAATACTTACCCCTTGAAGCATTGTTTAAGGGGAGACTACTTATTTATACAGTCAAGCATGGATGAAAGGATATGTAATATCAAAAGTATGTTAAAAGGAATCAAAAACATCTAGGCATATCAAAAGAGGTCGGGACACTAAGGTACCTCAGTTTAGTGGTCCCCCTTTAAAGGTTGGTGATGAGCTGTCCATAAGGAGTTGGGTGACAGAATGGAAAGGGCTACCACTACTGCTTTTAGCTTAGAAGCAGAGCAGGACAGTGGTAACATAAATTAAGACCCAATCCATGGCAACACTTAATGGATCAAGTTCTTAGGAAATTGGTTCAGGTAGTGGTCCCAGGTGCCAAGATACCATATTGAGGGATTTGGATGCTCAAACTAGTTTTGAGACTACATCTAAATAGTCTGATGATCCATCTCTCTCAAGAGGTTACACAATTAGAAGTGGGGAGGACAGTCTAAAACTATTGGAATTGATGGAACTTTGTACAAAACTGTCAAATATGTTGCATAAAAACATAAAGAGTGATTTGGTGAGTGATATGTGTGAAAACACGGACACGGGAATGGAAAAGAGTGCACAAGAGCCGGGAGAATGCTATCAAAGGTCAACAAAAGTCAACCCTTGGTAAACCAAAGTCAATCACAAGAAGAGAAAATTTCCAAAAATTCCCAAATCAAGTCCCTTAAAGAAATCCAAATTGCAAAAATAGTCCCTAAACCCTAACGGTGTTAACTCATTTTATTATAAGAGTTAACACCCGTTACCTTTTTATATAACTAAGCCCAACACCCAAATACCCAGCCCAATACCTTTTATATAAGCCCAAAGTCAAACATATAACCCCGGGTTAAAGTGAAGTCAAACACACCCCCCCCCTTTTATACAGGTTTTTTACGAGGGAAATTTTGTTACCACTGTTCATCGTCTTCTTTGATTTACCTCGAGCTTAAAACAAAGGGCAAATGAAAATTAAGTGTGTGGCTCAACAATTCAAGTAACAAGGAATGAGTGGGCAGAGTAAAACGTCATAAGAGCCTCTTATTGGTCAATCCCCACAAAGGGAATGCCACGTGGATTGTGAGAAAACACAAACAAGGAAAGCAAGATTTACCACTAAAATCACATGGAAAGAAGCCACAAATGTGTCACATCATGATTCCCACGATGGCAATCCTGTGATCATCAAGTTAATCCAAGTGGCCAATATTAGAGTACCAATGATGGAAAGGAAAGAATGGACGATATTAAAGGAGGATAACAACTAGAATCAAGACCATAGAACTTCTGCATCACAGCTGATAAATAGATCTCACTCTCACATACTCCTAATCATTCCTTTTCCGGTATTTTTTTTTAGTTAAAAAAAGCTTTTGTAATTTTCAGTTAAAATGTTTTAGCTTAATGTTTGTTTAATGTAATTTCCTTTTTCAATATTGTAAGCAGTTTTTCATTAATAGAATTCGATTTTTATCTTACTTTTCTAAAGCTCACTTTTACTCAAACTGTGTCTAATAAGCTAGTAATGTTTACATAAGCTTTCTCATAAGCCACGATCAAGCTCTTTGAGCTCTAAGCAAATTGAGCTATTAATAAGCTCTTAATATACTAAAATCTAAAAATCAGCTTAAATACCTTTGGCTTATTGGGATTTTAAGCTTTTGGGAAATGGAGCTCACCATGGAAGAGCCATAAGGACATTTAAACTGGCTTATTATTAATATGATCAGAGCTTGTAACACTCATTAGAGCCTTTGTGCCTTGTTTAGTCTTAAAAATCATTAAAAATCCAAAAATATTTAGCATAATGAGTAGTTGTTAGATTCTAGCTTATTTGATTGTTAGTATAAGCTCATAAGATCTGTTTTTGGCTATTTGTTATCTGGTATTGAACTTTTGCTCATTAAATTTCTATTTCATAAGCTTAAATGGATTTTAAAACTTTTAAAGGGGTGTTTGGGACAACAGCACTAACCACAAGTTAGTGCTGTTTGTGACCACTTGGCCTCTTATAGTTGATTAAATCTCTCATTTAAACTGATTTGAATAAGATTTATAAGTTAAATTAGCTTTAAATTAGTTTTCATTAGTTGGTTTATTAAAAACTAAAATCTGTTAGTTAGCATTTGAAGTATTAGTCTTATTCAGTTTCTAGCTTTTGTCTTTGCTTAATTTGAATTTAGTCTAGTAAAATAGAGTAGAATAAAGGATCTTAAACCTGCATTTGTTATAGTTTGGACATTTGAGTGTCAATTGCATCAGCAGTTCTAGAAGACAAAAAGGAAATTTTCATGATAAGCTTTCAGTTAGTAAAAGTAGCTTTTAGGATTTGATATTTGGATTTCAAATAGATTAGGGTCCATAGCTTATTTTTTTCAAATTGCTTTTTGAAGTTAAGCTCTTTTGATAATCTGTTTTTAACCTGCAAATTAGCTTTTTGTCTTTCAACTTTCAAAAACTAAAGTCAGCAAATGCTAGCTAAGTTGTCTGTTTTCAAAAAGCTTTTCCAATAAGCTCTTGTTTTCCTTATAACTTTTTAAGAGCATTTTCAAAAAGCCACTTAGTCAAGCTTTAAGAAAATTTAAGTTCCATAGCTAAAGTCCTTCATTTGTTAGCTTAAAAATAAGCTCAAAGATCCCTTTAGGGACTGTTTGGTTTTAAGTTTTCTATAAATGCTTATTTGTGAATTTCAGCTTATGGATTGTTACTTTGTGCTTATTTTTGTTCATTTTAGCTTATTAGGTTAGGCTTAGGATCAAAATTAGCTTTAAAACTTTTAGTGATAGCTTAATTTAGTTGTAGCCTTTAAGAAATTTTGAAAAAGCCAAAAATATAAGTAGTAGTAATCTGTTTAAGCTATTTCTGGCTTAATTTGCTTGTTTCTAGTTTGGACTAGCTTATTAGGTTAGGTTTAGTATAAGAGTGCTTTTTGTTCTTGAGTTTTAGCTTATTTCAGTTCTTTTGAGTTCTAAAATTTTGAAAAAAAACCAAAAAGATTAGTTTTAGTTGTGTTTTCCTGTCTTTTAAGCTAATTTACAGCTTATTTAGGGCTTTTCATAAAAAGTTTCTTTTATTAAAAGTGCTTATTTTCAACTTTTCTACAACTTTGCTTTTATAAGTTTTCAAAAATAAAAAAAAGGGGAAGGTGGAAATCGGGGGTGAGCAAGACTCGAACCCCCGACCTCAACACCCTCAACCCTTTTATAACAACACAACACACACTCCACTACCAACGCGCCCTGGGGTCATTTTCGTTAAACCTTTACAACATTTAATATAAAAACATATAACAAAATCATAAAAAATAGAAAAATAATCAAAAAAATATAAATCTTTTTTAGAAAATTTTCTTTTATCATAAAGTTTCTAGGAAAATTAGTTTTGCTTTCGTAGGGTCCTTAAAAATTGCAAAATCTCAATTTCTTAAAGAAGGGGAACGAGATTCGTTCCCGTTTACATTTTTCGTGTTTTTAAGCTCATTTTAACTCCGTTTTTGTTCTAGTTTTCTTTAAACTTACTTTTTAGTCAATTAGAGTCTATTTAAAAAGAAAAATTCAATTTAGGTTTAATTTTAGAAATTTAGGGTTTTTAACTGCCGTTTAGGGTTCCCGTTTTGCGTTTTTAGTTAAAGTTTGATTTCCTGTTATTTGTTTTCGTGCTTAATTGTTATCATTTGCGTATTTTAAATTGTGGAAGTAGATAATCATATCAATCTTTGTCTCCAATTCAAATCATTGTCCGAACATCAAACGTGGTTGTAATTTCACAAATCGTTGGGGAATAACGACCCGGGAATCATACTTCCCGGTTAATATACGTATTATATTATATATATATTTGTGAAGATTTTCCTTTTTACCTTTGTCCTCAAGGGTAATTTGGTAATTTTTCATCATATTATATATTTTATTATTACGTATATAAGATTGCTGCAATCAATTTTTGGCGCCGATGCCGGGGAATTGTGATTAAGATTCCTTCGTTTGAAGTTTGTTGATCTTGATTTGGAGAACCTTTCATTTTCGAAAGTTACGCTTTTAAGAAAATCAAAAATTAAAAAAAATAAAAAAAAGCAAAAAGTAAAAATTATTTTTCTTTTCTTTTTAGTATAAGTAGAAGATTAGAAATAAAAATACAAAAATATTTGCTCTTTCAATTTAAAAAGTTACAAAGTTGGTAAAAGAACACCAACAAATAATACATTCCATTGAGGTATTATCCATAATAAGTTCCCAACTCAAATTAAAGATTTAAAAACTTACCATTTGTGTCACTTACGAGATACGACTCACCTTAAAAAGTAAAAATTTTAAGAGCTACCGTGAAGTAAGTTTGATTATTTGGCTCAAGTTGTCTTTCTCGTTGTCCGTTAAAATTAGATTGTGAATAAACTTTTGAAAAACCAAAAACTATTTTTTATTTTCCTTTAAATAGTGCATGCGCACTAGACGTTCCAATTATCCTAATAATTCAAACGTCACAATTCCAAGACGTCGGAGAAGACAAGTTTCTAACATAGTCGAACCCGAGATTCGAACTATTGTTGCACCAATGGCAGAACGTACCATGGAGGAGCTACTCCGTGCCCCCACGGAAGGGTACGGAGAAGCTATTGTTTTACCAGAAATCAATGCGGATCACTTTGAGATTAAGACGAATTTGCTTCAATTGGTTCAAGCTAACCCATTTTACGGTCGTGAGAGTGAGAATCCTCATGCTCATATCAATAGTTTCAAAAGGATTACCCCACGACTTACCGATTTAGGAATGTGCCAACGATGTGATTAAGCTCGTTATGTTTCCATATTCGACTCAGAGGAGCCGCTAAAACTTGTATGTCGAGAAAAGAACCATCCAAATTTAATCTTAACTTTGGAGATCTCGTTACCAAGTTCGTTAACCAATTTTTCCCTCCTTCGAAAACCACTCACTTAAAGAATGAAATTTCTCGTTTTACACAAAAAATTGAGGAAACTTTAGTGAAGCGAGGGAACGAATTAAGAGTGCTGCTAGAGGCAGTCCCCATCACGGATTTACGGAGTTAACACAAGTTGATACCTTTTTATACAGTTTAAACGCGGAATGAACAAGACTCCTTAAATGCGCAGCGGGTGAAATCTTTTGAGTACAACGACTAGAGAGGCTTTAAAATATAATTGATTGAATAAATCAAAGTGCGTTATTCACTGTATAGATCAAATGCTTCATAGGGAAATGTTTACTATCTATTAAAAATGGATGAAAGGGATCGATAACTTGCGGATCACTTCGACCCTTTTTAGTCGAGATTGTTTCAAAAAAGTTTGTCACTCCGCTCCCGGTAAAGCGGTTGAGGAATCCTTGTGTTTCCTTTGTGGCGGTACTCATGCTTGGTATAGATTGTCCAGGCTACCGATAACATTCAGGCTAGAGTGTCTGTGCGACTATGGGTACTTACAATCAAGGTTAACCCTCAAAACCGTGTTTAGTATCAACATGGCACCAACCAGGGTTCTTTGCTTCGTGCAAAACCAATGGTCACCAAATAGGTTTAATCAAAATCAAGAAACAATTTCAATCGGGAACCAATTTTCATCAAATCAATTTTTCAAATCCAAGTTAAATCCATGTGCGAATTTTCAAAATCAAGGATTTCAAAACAGACATTTTCATGCTCATAATAATCAATTACAACAAGGATTCCATCCGAAATTACAGTTATATAAAAGCAATGAGTCTATTGTGAGAAATATGCAGTCAAATCAATGATATAAGAAGCACGAAACTAAACAAGAGGAAAATCATTAGGCAAAATTTGAGAGTTAATGACATTCGGAGTATTTTAGGGAAGATTTCTTTCAAAACCAAGCCTCAACTTCAGGTACTCTTCTAAGTAATACCATTCCAAACCCGAAGGGTGAGATAAAAGCAATCACTACTCGAAGTGGTGTTGCTTACGAGGGACCCTCGATTCCTACTAATCCTTCTCCTAAAAGGTAGTGAAACGAGAAACCAAGGAGACAACGGATAAAGAGCAAACAAATTTCCAAGGAAGTACCGCTCAAATCCCACCTCCGGTTATCCCCATTTCTATTCTGGAACCCGATGTTCCGAAGACTTTGCCTAAAACCATTCCGGAATCCGATATTATGAAGAGTTTACCTAAGCCAAATATTCCATATCCTTCACGACGTGATGATCAAAAGTCCCGTGACAAAGCTTTGAATCAAATGGAAAAGATCTTCCAAATCTTTCAAGATTTGCGCTTCGACATTAGTTTCGCGGGTGCTTTACTTTTGATGCCAAGATTTGCTACTACGATTAAGAGTTTGCTCATAAATAAGGAAAAGTTGCTTGAGTTAGCTTAGATACCATTGAACGAGAATTGCTCGGCGATGCTCCTCAAAAAGCTTCCCAAAAAGCTTGGAGATCCCGGCAAGTTTCTTATTCTATGTAATTTCCCAGGAATGGATGTATGTCACGCCTTGGCCGATCTTGGCGTGAGCATAAATCTTATGCCTCTTTCTATTTGGAAAAAGCTTTCCTTGCCGGAACTTACACCAACTCGGATGACTTTAGAGTTAGCAGACCGATCAATTACTTATCCTAAAGGACTCGCCGAAGACGTTTTTGTCAAAGTTGGGAAATTTCATTTTCCTACCGACTTTGTTGTTGTCGATTTTGAAGCCGATCCTCGAGTACCTCTCATGCTTGGGAGATCCTTTTTGAGGACCGGTCGTACTTTAATTGATGTTTATGGAGAAGAAATAACCCTGCGGGTTGATAACGAAGCCGTCACTTTTAATCTAGATCAGACCACGAGATACTCCTCTACAAATGACAAGTCGGTAAACCGAATTGACATCATTGATGCAGTTTGTGAGGAGTATGCTCCGGAATTGTTAAAAGGATTGTCCTAAACTCTTCGGGTGGCAATCCCACCAACCCCACGTCAGAGCCGTTTACTTCTCAATTCATTTTGGAAGAATCGAAGCTTATTTAAGGATGATTCAATTTCACCGGAAATTAATCATGCCGATTGCAATCTGGAGGAAGATATTTGTTTGATCAAAAAATTGTTAAATAATAACCCGTTTCAAGTTCCTCTGATGAACCTTAAACAAAGTGAAGTGACTGAGGCAAAATCTTCAATTGAAGAGCCTCCGGAATTGGAGTTAAAAGATTTACCGTCCCACTTAGAATATGCTTTCTTGGAAGAAAACGACAAGTTACCAGT
>BQNB010157362.1:0-15159 GCA_026074375.1 Tanacetum coccineum | reverse complement strand
TACTAACTATAGTACTGCCAGACTTAACTTAGTATTGGCAGACTTAACTTTAGGGCTGGGCTTGCCACTACTTGGGAATTTCCCAGCTTTTTTCCTGTTTACAAAGATACCAGATGGAATGGTAATAATTTGTAATATTTCTTCTGTAGATGTACATATAAATGTCTCTTTCTTTTTTCTTAACATCCTATTCGTTTGTTGTCTTCTACTGCTTTTAGTTGTTACTATGTTTGAATACCTATGTTTCCCTTTCCTTTTGTGTGCCTTTATTGTGAAAGGGGCTGCAGTTCCTGCTAACCATCTGGTAGGACAGAATACTACCCCTCCCATGTTGGTTGATTAACCCATCCTCGATAAAACTGATAGTCAACAGGAGGTGGAAGTCAAAGACCCTAAGGTAGTAGCTGCTAGAGAGAAGAAAAAAGATCAAATGGCTAGGGCTGCCGTGAAGAAGAAATAAAGTAAGAAGAGGGGGAACAAAGAAGGAGGAAGTTCTAAAGCGAAGAAGAAAAGGGGGCCGAAATGTACGAAAAGCGCTTCGGTCAGCTCAGGTCATGTTTCTTCCTCAGTTCCTTTATGGACAGTTGCTCTGGTTAACCAGGTTATTTCGCTTTAGAGTAGGGATGATGACAGGGAACCACGTGCCCCTAATGACGAGCGTCGTTCAGCCTCACATTCTCCTCATGGTTCGGTTAACGAGTCTTTCCAATATTTTGCTAATGTTAAAGAGAATAAAGGTGTTGAAGAAAATAAAGGTGCTGAGAGAGTCCTCCTCGTGCAGAGACTTTTGTTAATATGTCTGGGATACCTGTTCATCCTGCT
Source organism: Tanacetum coccineum (assembly GCA_026074375.1). Lineage (NCBI taxonomy): Eukaryota > Viridiplantae > Streptophyta > Magnoliopsida > Asterales > Asteraceae > Tanacetum > Tanacetum coccineum. The sequence goes on along the minus strand of BQNB010157362.1, from coordinate 14,337 downwards.
AAGGAGCAGGTGTTTGTTTCTGAGACCCATGCTGACGAATCATCCCATCATGAACAATATTTGTAGACTGGTGCTTATGCGTCTCGACCAAGATGGATTATGACAGGTTAGTTTGCCTCCTTTTGCCTTCACCTTGTTATTGCGAATCCTTTATTTTATTATTAACGTTTCTCTTTTACTTTCCTAGGTTAGAACATCGAGGATGGTGAGTCTTCTCGTGGTGCTTCTATGTATGATCCCCAATGGGTCATTCCTCTGAGGTGTCATGTAGATACTCTGAATGGTATCGGGAGCTGATGGTACATCTTGCTCCACCGGCTGCCCAAGAAGAATCCAACCCCTTAACCAACAAAGTTTCACTTCAGAGAGCTTAGTTTAGTCTGGGCAGAGGGGCCATGGTTCAACGGATATATTGGAGAGGTTTGAGAATCTTTTGGCTGATTATGACACTCATGTTGAATGTTCATAAATGGTTTGGAAGCTTGTGACTGCTCGTGAAGATTTAGAGCATAATGCCAAACTTTACACCGATGCAATTAACCATTACAGGGTTGTAAAAGAGGAGCATGCTGGGTGTGGGCAGAAGGTGCAGATCTTGGAGAATGAGAAAAACTATTTATCTGCTGCCAACCATGATCAGGCTGCCCGAATCCAATCGTTGGAGGTTGAGTTGGCTAAGAAAGACTCTGCATTAACTTATACCGAGAAGCTGCTAGCCAAAGGGGCTAAAGATCATGAGAGACTCACTGATCAACTTGTTCGAGCTGAAATATAGAAATTTGAGTGTGTCCGAAAGCTGCTCCCTACTGTGGTTGGCTAACTTCTGAAAAGCCATGAGTACAAAAAGAGTCTTTCGGAGCCCTTTAACATGGAAATTCAAGCCAAATGGGGCAAGGGATTGAGCGAGGGGCACACGGACAAGGAAACTATGGATGCTCTTTATAAAGCTGAGAACTTTGATCCTTATTTTGACAAGAATTTGTACCCGATGTATGACAATATGTTTGAGAAGGAGTATCCCTACATTGAGAAGATTGCTAGCGGGTATCGCCACTCGATGGCTGATTTGCTAAAGTTCATCCTGATCCTGCTCCCTCTAGAGACAATTCAACACCCATCATTTCCAAGGCTCTTGGCGGATCTGGTGCTCCTCCCCAGAAGAAGACTTAGCTTCTGATGAGGTGTCATTTTATACACTTTTTCAAGGTCGTTTAACCCCTTAAATCGTGCGTTTATGCCCAAAATAGGTACTTAATCGTTTCTTTTTAGGTATTTAGCATTTGGAAGGCATTTAGAGGAAATACACATGACTTTGGCTCATTTGGAGAAGAAATGGACAAGACTACGGACCAACACCAAGACTCTTGAAGATTTGTGCTCACAGCGGCTGGAGACGGCGTCACCAACTCTACATGACGCCGTCACAACCCATTTCATGACGGCGTCACAACCTTTCATGACGGCGCCAGCTCGCACGACCCAACCTAAGATCTAGAATATCCTCTTTCATGACGGCGTCACGATTAAAACGCGACGCCGTCGCAATGATTTATCTATATATACAAATCCGTTTTAGGGTTTTAAGTGTGTAACTTTAGAGTAAAAGAAAGGGACGAACCCTAGTTCATTTAGTAGCTGTTAGGGACGATTTTAGGGCCTCAAAACCCTATTGTACTTCCTTTAATTCACGTTTTAATCAAGTAAGACTATCTTAATCATTCAATATGTCTTGTTGTATGATTCTTATATGTTCTTGCTTTATCTTTAACATGTTTGGCTAAACCTTCTATTGTGTTTATTTATGATTGTATGAAACCTAAAATGTAGATCTTAGTGGTGTTTCTCTTTATGATGAATATGCATGTTAGGTCTTAGAAAACCAGCTTCTGTCTGTATCGTTGTTGATATGTCTAGGAAAATATGATTGTGTAGAAAGAATACCATCGGGTAACAGTCTTTATACTACCTTGCCTCTTAATATGGTTGATCTACTCTTAATATATTTCACATGCATTTAATATACTCTTGGGGGCCGGGTAATAGTCTTCATACTACTGTACTTTGTGTTTTGCCTCAACGGAATATTAAATAGACGGCAGGTTCGTGTAATTCGTTCATGACTTAGGAAATAGTTACATAGAACATCACAAGTGTGACAAAGCAACAATACTAGGAGAAGCAATCTAGGGAGTAATACCTGATTAAATGAAACATAATTTTTTATTATATTGTTATCACCATTAGCGTTAGGGGTGTTCAAAAAAATCATGAAACCGACGAACCAGGCCGAACCGCTCAATCCGAAACCAAAAAAACCCAAAGATGAAGAAACCAAAACCGAAAAAACCCGCTTATCATTGTTCGGTTTCGGTTTTTACTTTTAGATATCCGCGGTTAACCGAACCGAACCGTGCATATTATACATGATTATTTTCTAATTAATATTCAAATAATCGTACAAGTATTAACCGATTATTGCAATACTTTTATTGTATAATGACTTTTTAGCTCCTAAAGTAAACATTTGTAAAAATCTACGTGTGAAAATTGATTAATATTATCGTAATCTATAAACGTCGAGTAATATTTTTTTGTTAATATGTTATATATGAATATTTGAATGCAATCATTGTAACGAAATACTTAAGTTTTATATGACTTTTAAATTCAACGTCATTTAATTTTACTAGAAAAACATTTTATATTCTAGACCATGTTATTTTTTATACGGTTAAACTCGATTAAACATAAAAAACGGTTAACCGTGACCCGAACCGCGGGTAACCGCTCACTTCAGGTACCCGCATATCCTGTTACCCGCCTAGTACGGTTCGGTTACGGATAGTAAAATTAATTACCCGCCCTGTGACAGATAGTTTAAATCTTTCAACTTACCGAACCGAACCGCCCCGCGAACACCCCTATTTAGCGTAATTTATTATTTAGTTTAATAGCTAAAACCAACAAAACCTCTCAAACATATTATTTACTGCTTTCTTATAAAATATAAAAACACAAAATAATATTCTCTCAACCTTTAGAATTTTGTTAGACCGTGATCAAGCCTTCCCAACCTATTCCCCTAGAGAACGATAACAACCCCCGAGTCTTGCCTATACTACTACTACAATGGTTAGGTACTCTGCCTAGGGAGATGTAAAACTTCTTGTAGAAGTCCTTTACGACAACCGCATCAAGTTTTTAGCGCCGCTGCATGGGGAATAGTTAGGTTTTGATTATAGTTTAGCTTAGTTCTACTTGCTTGAATCCTTTAAAGTGAGAATTTAATTTCCGCACATTAGATTTCTTGTAGTCTATATTTTTCTTTGTGCCCTTTGTTCGTAACATTTGTAAATTTGTAAATTATAATGAATATGTATAGTTATTCTAGCGCAAGTAGGTTTGATGTATTCTTCTGTAATTAACTCTTGGTGTTCCAACAACATCAAGATGAATCTCTCTACGATTCGTGGATTCCTTTCAAAGACATAATCCGAAAAGTCCTGAATCATGGCCTTAGTATATGGACCCTAATTGAAATCCTTCTTAAACATCTCGACTCGTTATCCTGTCATATCATCAATTTGACAGTAGGAGGAGATCTTAGGTAGTTTAATGATATAGGAGCATGGTATGCCATAGAGGATTGTGCCCAATATGATAAAAAATGTAGCAACCCAACAAGCGCTATTTTGATGAAACAATAGAAAATCCAAATGCTCAAATAGTTAGGGATGATATGGTTAGGGTACAAGTACCTAGGTGTATGGCATGGTTAGATTATGATGAGCATGTAGATAGCCTAAGTACGATGGATAATGAGGTATGAGTTACAAGCCCTGAGAGTACCACACAAACCCTACCGTCATTTGAGGAATACACACCGCCCGTGACTTACCCAGAAGATGCAGAAGAGACTTTAGGAACCCCGATGGAGGTAGAACCTTTAGAAAAAATACAACTAGAGGATTTAGGCTTGAATACTTGTAATCATAACATTCCTCTTAGTTCTAGGGAAGTTCCTAGTTTTGACGAATCGAAGCCTCAACCAAAGCCTTTAGCTAATTTTCGAACCTTAGATGTAAGTCTAGGAGACGAAAGAGGTCCCCAACCACCCATCAAACCACATAGTCCGGATAGTTTTAGGATGAAGGTAGTAAAACCATTGACCATTCATACACCACCTTCACCTCATGTGGCATCTTTCCACCCTAAGGATATGTATTGCTATTATCGTCCATGTATAGATGATCCTAAGAAACATTATGGATTTAAACCGGGTTTATTAGGACATAGTGGATCCCCATGTGTTGATTTTGTGAAATTGGGGATGACAGAAGATGATTGGGAATTAGAATCTAAGGAAATTTCTTTTCTAGGAAGAGGACTTAATTCACCCGTTAGGCCAAAAGAAGTAGAGAAGATTAGGATTAAAGAAACACATAAGTTGGAGCACAAAATTCAACAAATACTTTTTCAACATATGACCCCTTCTTACAACAATGGTGTGTACCGTTACTATCACCCGCACTTTAACTTAAGTGTAGGGGAACCTTCCCCTTTATCTGTTAAATAAAGGTAGAGTCAGGCTCATGACTCGAACAAAATCAAGCCCTTTTTGGGAGGCGACCCAATATTTACTTCTCCCGCATATTAGGAGTGTCTTGTGTATTTTAATTCTTTATCATTTGTTTTATGTTTGAATTAGTTTGTAATCATGCATTGTTTGTTTGTAACTTCGTCTTATTTGCAATCAAATGTATTTTGAAACAAAATAAGTGTAGGGGAATTATCCGGTTTTTAGAACCAAATTCAAACATTTAAAATAAATTATTTTGATTAATTCGCGTCAGTTTTGAGTCATATGATTAAATTGTTAAATCTCAGGTTTTATGCAACTATTTATACAGGAATTAACTTATGGAATCAAGTGCAGGAAATTTTTCATCAAAAACAAAATTTTGTTTTCACAGAGCGTGGAGAAGGCGTCACGATTTACACGCGACTCCGTCACCACGACACATGTGATGGCGTCAAGATATCCCTGACGGCGTCTAACGCCCAGGTCTAGAAAACTTAAAGTTTTTAATTATTTTTGAAATTGCATAACATTTAAAATATGTACTCTACTGTTATAAACCTGCAAAACCAATGAGTTTAACAGTTCTCTCATCCTATCTTTACTGCTTTATCGAGTCAAACCCTAAATTCACATTGTATATTTGTATATCGCACATTTTATGCTTGGTATAGTGTCTTTGTCTTTGATTATAGGTTATATTTGATGAGAAGAAGCTTGGAAGTTCTTAGGAAGTTTCATTGGATGATTCTTGGAGGACGATTTAACTATTTATCACATGTTTCTTCTCCATTATTGAGCAAACCAGGGGAGTACTAGTTTCTTTTCCTTGTTTTGTTATCCCTTTATTCGTTTTTATGGATACTTTTATAGAAGAATATTAGGGACAATGTTCAACTTAAGTGTAGGGGGAAAATAAGACTTAGAAACTATTCTTTCATTTGCCATTTGCTTTGTCCTTAAAATGATAGGTAATATATCAAAACATAGCATAAGAGATAATTTTGACCCAAATTTAAATTTTTTTATGACACATACCGACGAAAACCAAGTATTAATAGCGTCTCATGGATAGGAATTTATATTACTAGCACAAAAACTCTCAAATTCAACCCCCAAATGTGAGGTTCGCCCTTAGATATTATACCTTTAACTTGTTTTTGTGATGCATCCCAAGACCGCATAGTAAGTGTTAGGATTTGCTTGATAAGAGGCATTAGGATTAACCCATGTTTTAAACCTGTAATTGTTATGATGGTCACATCGATCATATAACTATCCCACACCCTTGCCATGCACTCATTTTTAGTGCAGGATACCCCTAGTACAACCCTTCGAGCCTACCCTTTTTCACGGTTCTCGTAATTTTCTGGTTAAGCCAAACTATTAATGAAGAGCATTGTCACCATTAAACCAATCATTACACCCAAATTGCCTTAGCCTACCTTGTATGTACTCACTTTTAGTACATTATTGTGTTTAACCCAAGTTAATTATTGAGTACACGGTTGCTAAGTCCTTGTCTTTGTAAATACAATTTTGGGATAATTGGGATTCATGGTAGTATTTATTTCGCGAAAGAATGGGGAAGAAAAGTTAAGCTAATACCCTCATATGTTTGTTAGATGATCTCCATGTTATTTTGATCCACCTCAAATCAGGTCATTCGTTAGATTATAAATATCGAGTATGTAAAATCTCAAGTGTAGGGGTACGTGTTATAAACCCCATGTTATGATGTATTATGTTATTAAAAAAAATAAAAAAGAAAAAGAAATAGATTGATGTAGAGTTGTGTAGAGTTTGTATATCTTCGTTCGAGTCTTGGCTTAGTAACCAAACCAGCGTGTATTCATGTAAATAATTAGCTAACCCTTCCACTCCAAATTCACCCAAAGCCACCCAAATGTATCCCATCCGTTTCCGTTTCCATTATATGTTATCTTACACCTACACTCCACAACCCTTTAAAAGACCTCTTAGATAGTAATGAATAATGCTTATGCCTAGCGATGAAGGTTTGATCCTTTACCAAGCCTATGGTAATTTATATGCTATGACAGGTAATGAGTGTTGATTTTCCATTTTCCCTTTTATGTTATAATTTATTATACACCCGAGAGAAAGAGAGAATCCCAAACACTTATGTGAGGTGCTAGTGTATGCTTTTCGTGCTTTTAATTACGAGGTCTAGAAGGTTGTGTTGTAAAATACTTTTAAAGAGTAGGTAAAATGACCCTCATATTGTTATTATCTAGGTAGAAAAGCTCATTTGCTTGAGGACAAGCAGATCCCAAGTGTAGGGGTATTTGATGAGGTGTCATTTTATACACTTTTTAGGGTCGTTTAACCTCCTAAATCGTGCATTTATGCCCAAAATAGGTACTTAATTGTTCCATTTCAGGTATTTCCATTTTGGAATCATTTAGAGTGAAATACACTGACTTGTCTCATTGGAGAAGAAACGACAAACTACTTACAACACCAAGACCTCCCTTGAAAGATTTGTGCTCACAACGGCTGGAGACGGCGTCAGCAACTCTACACGACGCCATTACAACCCATTTCGTGATGGCGTCACAACCTTTCATGACTGCGTCAGCTCGCATGACCCAGCCCAAGATCTAGAATATTCTCTTTCACGACGGCGTCACGATTAAAACGCAACGATTTATCTATATATACAAATCCGTTTTTAGGGTTTTAAGTGTGTAACTTTAGAGTAAAAGAAAGGGACGAACCCTAGTTCGTTTAGCAGCTATTAGGGATGATTTTAGGGTCTCAAAACCCTATTGTACTTCCTTTAATTCATGTTTTAATCAAGTAAGACTATCTTAATCATTCAATATGTCTTGTTGTGTGATTCTTATATGTTCTTGCTTTATCTTTAACATGTTTGGCTAAACCTTCTATTGTGTTTATTAATGATTGTATGAAACCTAAAATACAGATCTTATTGGTGTTTCTTCTTATGATGAATATGTATGTTAGGTCTTAGAAAACCAGCTTCTGTCTATATCATTGTTGATATGTCTAGGAAAACATGATTGTGTAGAAAGGATACCATCGGGTAATAGTCTTCATACTACCTTGCCCCTTAATATGGTTGATCCACTCTTAATATATTTCACATGCATTTAATATACTCTTGGGGGCCGGGTAATAGTCTTCATACTACCGTACTTTGTGTTTTACCTCAACGGAATATTAAATAAACGGTAGGTTCGTGTAATTCATTCACGACTTAGGAAATAGTTACATAGATCAGCACAAGTGTGACAAAGCAACAATACTAGGAGAAGCAATCTAGGGAGTAATACATGATTAATTGAACACAATCTTTTATTATATTGTTATCACCATTATCGTAGTTTATTATTTAGTTTAATATCTAAAACCAACCAAACCTCTCAAACATATGATTTACTGCTTTCTTATAAAATATAGAAACACAAAAATAATCTTCTCTCAACCCTTAGAATTTTGTTAAACCATGATCAAGCCTTCCCAACCTATTCCCGTAGAGAACGATAACAACCCCCGAGTCTTGCCTATACTACTACTACAACGGTTAGGTACTCTGCCTAGGGAGTTGTAAAACTTCTTGTGAAAGTCCCTTACGACAACCGCATTAGCTTCGCACACCTTTGTATTTGTTTTCTTATTTGAATGTAATAATTAGGAATTCCTACTTTGATGTAATGATCGTTTTTGTTCGTTCGGGCCTGTTTCCGACGGAGGGATTTATACACTGCTGTAATGTTGTTCTTATGACTAGGCTTTGACCGTTTTGTTGATGCATAATTTTAAGCAATGTTTGCTCCTGCGCATTTTTGATTTAGTCTTTAGAGGTTTCAATATTTGGCCTTTTGTGTGGTTTATGACGGTTGTACACTTTTAGCTAGGCCTTTAGAGATTTTAATTTTTTGCCTTTCGATGCCATGCACTATGGCTGTACTCTTTTGGCTAGGCCTTTAGAGGTTTTAATTTCTTTCCTTTCGGTGCCATGCACTCCGGCTGTACTATTTTGGCTAGGCCTTTAGAGGTTTTAATTTTTTGCCTTTGGGTGCCATGCACTCCGGCTGTACTCTTTTGGCTTGGCCTTTAGAGGTTTTAATTCCTTGCCTTTCGGTGCCACGCACTCTGGCTGTACTCTTTTAGCTAGGCCTTTAGAGGTTTTATTTTTTTTCCTTTGGGTGCCATGCACTCCGGCTGTACTCTTTTGGCTAGGCCTTTAGAGGTTTTATATCATACGGTCCTTCCGAAGGTAGCGAGCCATCCAGTAAGAGCCTATGTTTTCTTGTATCAACAACTTTGGAAAATTGCCCCTTCTTACAAACAAGGAGTAGGGGCTTCATATTAATAATCATTTTTGAGAGTACATCAAAATTCCCTACACAATAATTCCTACAAATAACATTTTAAAGATTAATAGCATGCCAAGTGCGTGGCACTTCCTTGTCTTCCATTGTTTGTAGTTTGTAAAAGCCATTTTGATATGCTTCAGCGACTCTGTACGGTCCCTCCCATTTTGGTCCTAGCTTCCCCTGATCTTCCACCCTACTTGCTTCATTTTTCCAGAACACAAACTCCCCAGGTTTAAAACTAGTCCAATGGACCTCCTTTTTATAATACTGCTCCAGCTTTGTCTTGTACTTTGCTTCCCGGATGGCAACTAACTCTCTTCTCTCTGTCAATAGGTCTAGGTTGAGGCGAATCTCCTTCTCATTGAGACCTTCCCTGATCATCATGGTTCTGTAGGTGGGCATGCCTATCTCTACTGGAATGACTGCTTTACTTCCGTAGGTTAGGCTAAATGGTGTTTCCCCATTGCTCGTCTTGATTGATGTCCGATGAGCCCATAAGACATTCGACAGCTCATCTACCCAGCCAACCTTCTCCCTTCCTAACCTGGTTTTGATTCCTTCCATTAAACTTTTGTTTGCCCTTTCAACTAATCCGTTAGCTTGTAGGTGAGAAACGGCTATGTTTATCTGTTGGATATTCATTCTTGCGCACCAACTTTTGAATGGGTCATTCACGAACTGAGAACCGTTATCGGTGACGATTATCCAAGGAAGACCAAATCTGCAAATTATATTGTCTAACACAAAACGTATTATGAAGAACAATCAAATAACATACATAGAAAGAGGAAGAAAGGTAATTTGAGAGAGAGAGAGAGAGAGAGAGTGGTTAGATGAACACTTTAGAGAGAGAAAGTAAACATAGAAAAGAAATGCATTAGAATGTGTGAAAAATGAACAACCAATCCCCTTTCCATAGCATGGAAAGGGGTATTTATACCTCCTATGGCCGGTTTGGGCATTGGCTTGCATGGTCTTTCCATGGGCCTTAGGCTAACTAGCCTAGTAAGTTTTCAAAAATAAATAAACGAGCTATCTAACGATATCTATGGAAGTGACTGATACTTTCGTGTTCCTAACAATCTCCCCCTAAGGGAGGTCACTCCATTTTACAAAAGCTTAAACCTAACATACTATGCCTTAACTTTAGTCTTGAGCTCGTAGTCTTTAACTTTATTCATTTACTTGTGAATTGATGTAGTGATTATTGACTTTAGGCTTGAGCTTGTTCCTTTAGCTTGATTTGTAAGTGAATATGTGATCTTGAGCATCTTGAGACCATCAACTAAGCATAATATCTTTTCGCCATCTTGTAAACTTTGCCATCTTGTGAACTTGTGACTTCTGGGCCGACATGCTCAAACCTTTCTCGATGTGTCGACTTGAAAAGCTTTAATGCTGCATCTTTCTTGAAATTCTTTAACTTTAACACTTTGTCACTTCAAGAAAGACGTACGGTATTAGATTAGTGGAAGTCTTGAAACATGTACTTGAGCTTTCATGATGTCTTTATGTTTGTCGGTCGGGTATGAGCATGTGGCTATGAATCTGTGAGTCAGCTGGAACCAGGTACCTCCATGTCCATCTTTAAGTATCCCACATTAAAATAGTTAGCAATAATACAGGGGGACGAATATGGGTTTGTCATTTTCCCGTGGTTGGTTGGAGTAACCTTCGAATCCGTGAGGATCGACCTGTGATCAGGTAGATTCAATTTAAGAAGAATCTCCTTGACAGGATTTCTAGCTGAAGTATCGAATCTTTCTAACACATATGTATTAGATTCATCAAGCTCAACATGTTCTCATTACCGAAACGTCTCAAAGAAGACATCACGATAAGAGTGAACCAGTGAGTTACTGTCTCATAGATTGAATAAAAAAATCGATTTGAAAATCAATCAACGTGTCACTTGCTAAAGTGGTTTTGTGCCATATCGAGAGTGTTAATCATTTCAAAAATTCATCATCAATCGTCAATTCATATACTGGAAAAAGTTTGATTTTTGTAGAATCGCACCATCGTTTCTTTCCAGTTGTCACAAGTTTGATTCATATAGAATCGCACAAGTAACCTACCATGAGCTTGTTTGATATTGGCTCAAGCAGGATTTCCGTCTTCATTGTGAATATTTAAATATCACTCGGATATTCTGGCAAAATCACAAGGATAATGCGTAGGACTCTTTATATATATTTCTCGTTATTCGCATTGTGTGAGATAGAAAGCATAATTTTGACAAGTGTCCTAATGAGATTTATGGATGATCTCTTTTGGCTCTAGACTTAATATTGCACTTTGGTTTTAGTGATCGGAGGCTGGAGCAGACTGCCACATTTTCAATATCAACCAACTCGGAGTGAGAAAGTCTATAGAAATGCATGTAATCTCCGTGAGAAATGAAACAAGAGTCTGTTAAGAGACCTTGAGTGGCTAAGGAGGGTTGTGCATAGCGTCATTGGGTCCATGACTGTCTTCAATGTCAGACAAAAACTTAATGTTTCTGAAAGTTTATGTATTGACTCAGTTTTTGCCTAAGTGTATGGAGGGCTTCTTTCTTTTCACCCTTTATCTTAACTTTTCTTTTTAATTCTTCAACCCCTTCAGTGCTTACCGAGACTTCATAACTAGTACATTGTTGGGTTTGTTCTAGTACTAGCTCTATCTCAGTCGGCACTTTTCTCTTATTCTCATTTTTACTCCTTTTTTCATACCTAAGGACTACTACACTATCTAGTGGAATATCCTTGGGTAGATCCTTCTAGTTCTGGCTAGATCATGGGAATGAATACCTAACCTTAACCACCTTATAACTCCAATACAGTAAATTAAATGGTCGGTCTTTGGTACTTCCACATTTCTGCCAACACGTAACCATTTGCTCCCCCTTTATACGTGCATCGATTAATCGAAAGAGTTTAGCACATATATTGGATAGTGTACACTTGAGATCTTAAAAATCACATTATTAGCAATATATTTTAATAACATTTTCTCCCCTTATCAAAAATATTAAATCTCTTGATATTTTGGATATCAATTGATTCAAATATAACTGCTTTCGGGGAAAGAATGTCTAATTATTAACAAGCCGCATTAGGAACATTTTTAATGCTCCCCCTCAAATTATGAGGGAATTATGTGGTGTTTGAGTACATTAATTTGAAATTTTTTGAATTTACTAAGAAATTCTTGAAAATTCGTACTCAAACACTATATAAGCCTATGTTTAAGTCTACACAACACATTTATATATTCAAAAGATTATTATGTACGAGGTTTGACCTGAATGATGAGAACATCATATGATAGAATCATATGGTTCTTTGTAGCAGGCGTAGGTCTTTCCCGTAAAATCTCTTAAGAAGTTGTCTTAACTTCCCCTTAAATCAGCAATCCTTTCTTGAGTGGATTCAAAACTTTCTTGCAAGCCGCATCAAGCAATCTTAATGTATAAAGCCCAGTTATCCGAAGCACAGAATTAACCCTTTCAAGAATTTGATACCACAACACCAAAGTCAATTAAGTCCCGGATGAGCGCATTTCTCTCTTCAGGATAGTGATGATTTAAATTGAAACACCAAAGTCAACTAAGTCTCGGATGTCACAATTATTCCCTCTAAATAGTCGAAATGATAACTCCAAAGTCAACTAAGTCTCGGATGTAGACATTTCTTCCTATAGGATACTGACAATCTAAAGGAATAATCATACCTATGTGTACCTCCTCTATCAAATATATCTACTTCTTTTAAGAATAAGCTTATAGATTGACCGGTCGGGTAAAACATTAACTGAATCAGAAAGAACTCTTTTTACGTTTTAAATAATTATTCTCACAACACTTTCCCTTAGTATCTTAAATGATGCATACTTGAAATCACAATATATCTCTTCCCCCATGTAGTTGAAATAGAGCACCCGAAAGTAACCAGTTAAAACACTCATTTTCTCTGCGGTTATGACATTCGTCTTCCCGGAATGGCCTAAATCAAAGAAGGCTATGGACTCTATCACGTGTACTTGTTGTACGTTCTAGTGTATCTACTCCTTCCCCCTTGCTAGTTTTGATACCTCGGAATCAGCAAAACCTTGTACGCACATATACTTGAGATCGTGTTTAAAGAATTAATAAGCTTAAATCTATTCCGTGAGAATCAAATAAGACTTAAATTGCAAATAAGTACCTAAAGTTTGAAACAAATGACATCTAAAGCCTTTGTAGTTAATATAAATTAACTCCCCTTGAAATTGTTATCCGTCATTATCAAAAACTTTATCCGTTTATTCCGTGACTTATTTTGAAAGACCGTTTTAAAAGATTATTTGTTGACACGTTTCCCTCTTAAATAATGACCCTTTTTCTATTTAAAGAGATGTTGTCATTGTTTGAGTGGTCGAATTGTCTTTGAAAATCTTTTTGTGAGTTCTGAAAACATTGATTCATTATGAAGACAACTTTTTACCAAGAAAAATAAGATTTCTCTTATTTTGACACATAAGCGCACTAACACGTACACTTATGGTATATAGGAAGCACCGGTTGTGTTGCAAAGTAAACATAAGCCTTTGCATGGTCATAAAATAGACCATGCCCGAGAATAAATTCTCGTTATGAGGTCAAGTTTTCTTTTTGAAATACTTGCCTTTAAGATGATGACCGGGTTGCTATCTGAAATAATAGCAAGCCATTTTTGGCATGTTTTTAAAACATTTGAACTTCTTCTCGAACTTCATTTACAGCCTCGTATCAATATTAAATGACATTTCTAAGACCGTAAATATTATCGATTTTCAGAAGACATGCCATTATTACCTCTTTATATATTTTTCGCATTTTTTATTTTTTTTCCTTTGGTTTTAAAGATTTTATATTCTTGTATTTTGTTTTTATAAAAGTTTTCTGAAAATGAAAAATCTTTTTGGTTTTTAAGGTTTTTAATATATATACATATTATATACATGATATTTGAATAGGTACCACCACTATTCTTCAGCCTTATCTGCTAATTGTTTCAGTGTCTCGGCGTAAAACTTCGCATTCCCAACTTGTTGATAAGAAATTCAATTCTTTATCTGCCAAGGGCTTTAGTGAAGATGTCCGCCAGCTGATACTTGATAAGTGCTTAATTACACATATCTTTTACCTTCAAAAACGAGCTTAAATGACCAAAAACAGACAAAAACTGCCAAATATATGTTTGTTTTGCATTTGTATTGTGCAGGAAGTGGATATCAACAAAAAGGCAGAAAACCAAGCCAAAATGTCAAAACTGAGCATGGAATGGAAAAGACTGTGCAAAATCAAGGCCAAAGTCCAAAAATGCCAAAGTCAGAGTCAATACAGAAGAATCAGCAGTCAAACCGGAGCCGGAACTGAAGAATACTATT
>BQNB010157361.1:5083-15159 GCA_026074375.1 Tanacetum coccineum | reverse complement strand
GAATGTATTTAGTTTGTGTTTCTGAAACTTTGTAAGGGTTTGTATTAATGAGGTGTTTTAATGCATGCTTATACATGGAAAATGGTGGTCTTTAGAAGTAACTTTATATATAAATGTATAAAGAGAGTGTTTGTTTGGATTGGCTTATTTTTTGGTCTTTTGAGCTTTCATTACAAACAGTTCCATAGATTGAATGTTTTAGAGTGTGTGTTTGTATGTATGTATGGAATACTATTGGTATATGTTTATTACGTATATCGCAAAGGTTGTTTAAAATTAGGTGCAAATTGGAAAATCATAGAAGACAGAAGGGGAAACACCCTTTGGAAAATATCTGTACCTTCTGTTGCCTCATTTCTGATGATGTCTGATTTTTTTATTGCCTCCTTTTAAAAGTAACTTTTAATGGCACTTGTTACAAGATGATTATTTCAGAACTAATTTAGAGTGATTGGCAAGTCTTGTTTTTATTTTGAATATTTTTAAGCAGTTTGCTATGTTCAGAAAAGGTAGCTATTAATCGATTGGTTAGCATAAATAAGCTGTTTTGCGATAGGCTACTTACCATATTCGGATTTTTTTGACAATACAATAAACTAATAAGCATTATCCTAGCACCCTCTTAGTATTTAAAGCTCTTTGTATCTTGTGTATGTTGCATGAGAGAAATGCAAGTGGTGTATGCCTTTATATTGTGTTCTGTTTCCTTTATGTTGAATTCAATTGGACTATTTGTATCTTTATTGAATTTGATCAATATCAAAACCTGAGGTAGTTAAGTTGGTAAAGTCAGTTTTGTTTATTGCTCGTTTATTGAAAATATGTTTTTGATGCAGATGGACCCAAAGTTCTTGAGGAACCAGAGGTATGGAAGGAAGCACAACAAGCAGAGTGGTGATTCTGCTGCCGAAGAATAGATGATATAGGGTTTTGTTATGGTCTATTATCTGTTCCAAGTTTCTGTTATCTGTTGGAAATCATATGATCTTTGAACCTAGTTTTGATTCTATATGATGCTATGGTTATTATTTTGTGTTTTTGACTATGTTATCAACGAAATTACTCTTTGAGAGCGTTTCTATCAATGTTTTAAAAGTTTAGCGCGGGAAATTTACAGGTCAATGAGTTGGCTTATTTCTTTGTGATAATAGAATTTGCAGTTAACTTTTAACCATTGTTTGCAAGTTTGTATTCATGCTGTGTTTCTTTGAGTCAAGTCTGATTGACAATAGGGCACAATCACTTGTGATTTTTATGATGAATAAAATGCTACTCTGATATGAAGCATGCATCGAATTTATACTTGGTTTTTCAAATATCTTTGTGCGATCAAAATTAAGATGCTGACCAAACATACACCGAATTACAATAAAGAAATGAACATTTCGATTAGAGGCGGCAAAATGGGCAGGCCGGGCGGGCACGGGCACCAGGCAAAACGGGCACGGGCCAAAACAGGCACGGGCCAAAACGGGCACGGGCCAAAACGGGCACGGGCTAAAACGGGCACGGGCCAAAACGGACACTAATTTGATAAATGGCTACCCGTTTCGGTTTACAACTTAACCTGGTCAAGACTAAACCTTTTGGAAAACGCGAAGCCGAAAACCGCACCGAACCGCCACCGACTAAACTGAATAGATATCCAAAACCGAAAACCGAACCGAATAAGCTCGGTTCGGTTCGGTTTGTCGGGTCGGTTTTCGGTTCAGTTTGCTCACCCCTAGTAAAAAGTTACTTTAGTTTGACGATTGTTTGATACAGAGCATAATTTATAAAGAAAAAGAACTCATTCAATACGATACCGTGCACTCAGGTGACTTTGACATAAGGCTTATATGATGTATTTTGACATATTTCGGGTAAAAAACAAATTTCGTCTTTAAAGTTTGCGATTTTTGCACTGCTAGCCACATAAACCAAGTTTGTATTTAATATGTCCCTAAAGTCTTTTGTGTTACAACCTAGCCATGTTACTTTTGCCTGTTAAGTTTCATCACGTGCTCTCCACGTGAGGGCATTTTTGTCATTTAATTTTTCCCGCCCACATTACTCCACATACCAACTTGTATTCTCAAAGAATTCTTGATACATTTGATGTAATCATTGATAAAACATTGCAAGTCATAAACCGCACATAATAGAAACTAAAGCGAACGACTTAAGAAGATTAAAGAAGAGCTAAAGGTACACAAATAAGCATTGCTTGAAGCTAACGTTTCTTGGTTTCCACTCACATGACTGTGCCATGCTTTTATGTTCTTTATCTTTCAATGTTAATAGACTCGACCAATATTTTAGCGACGATCCAGTGACAGAAATAACCGTCGCTAAATGATATCAAACAGTCACGATGGTTCCTTCAAAGACACATTTTCAACAGATATAATAGCCACCATAGCGATTAGACACGTCTGTACAATATAATGGTTCATTAGTAACGGTTTTGTGACAGAAAAAGTGTTGCTAATGTCCATTAATATATTATATGTTCCAACATTAATTAAACTTTAAAAGTTAAATGAGAAATCATATTTTATTATGATCGACACTTTTAACATATTTTATGAACTTAGATGTGAAAGTTTTGGTTTTCATAATTATTAAAAAATTTATAAGTTTAATAAACGCTTTTTTTTATATTTGTTGTTCTTCAAAAAAAACATGTTACACTCAGTTACATAAAAGTTTTTTCCAATATTTAAACATGGGAAACTTTTGTTCTACATATAAACATACACACACCCAAGCAACAAAAAAAAACACTTTTCATATACAAAGTATACAACTTAAAATAGAAAAGAGTTAGCCCTACTTTTGAGTGTGCTGTAAGTTTGTTATTATTCTTGATGGCATGTTAATTACACAAAATAGGTGTTTGTTTAAGCTTATTTTTATGGCTTACGTGGTCTCGGCTTATGTTTCATAAGCTTATTTTTCTGGCTTATTTTGACATAATAAATTTATGCAGAGTCGTAAGCTTCAAAATAGGCCGAAAAAAGTAGGTTTGTGAAACATAAGCCAAACCATGTAAGCTCGTAAACCAAGAAATAACTTTAATAGAAACCCACTTGATATCATTTGTAGAAAATACAATTGTCAACTATTAGTCACTGTTGTAAAATTAAAGTGGTGGTTGATTTGGACTTCATTAATTTAATATATAAAAATTGAATTTATTGAGTTATATGAAAATTGTTTGTTTATAACTTAATAGAGAAAGATAACTTAAAATATAAAGTGATAAAACTGAAGGTGTCTGTATTAAGTCATCCATTAGTTAGACAAGACTTAATAAAAAAAATAAACAAACATGAAGTTTATGATTTATGAGTTGTATAAAACTAAATCTTTGTAAAATTATGAGAAATGATTGCAAACACGTTTGGATAGTCGGATGAGATCATGAATACATGAAAGAAACTTACTTTACGGGTGTTTATTTTATACAACCCGTACATGGAAGGAGTAAATGCTTCGGATGATGAGCAGCTAATTCGAAAGGGAAGGTGCATATACTCTTTGGCAATAGGCAAAGAGAACGTTGGTAATCTGTGGAGTCTTGTCTTCGTGTGAAGCATTGAATGGTGTTTATGATTTCCCGAGTGTCTTTATTGCGGAACTAGTTTTTCTTCATGAGTACAAGGAGAATTTTAAACTCAGATTATTTTATGTTGTAATATTTAAGGAGACAAAATGAAAACTCAACTGAATCGTAAACCTAGTCATTGTAAAATAATATGTTGAATGAACAGAAAATGAGTAGCAGGTATCTAAGGAGCATAACATGTTAGATATTTGATGGTTCACTAAAGTACTCACATATAATTAAGGGTTAAAGTCATTAATTACCAACGTACTTTCAAAAATTTCCACATATTACCAAGATGCTGGTTTTAATACCATTCTTACCTTCGTAAGTTTTTAGTTTGTACAAATGTTAGAAACGTCCTAAAAGGCGACCTGTGATAACCGGTTAAAACGTAAAAATGACCTACATGTCATATATTTTATCAAGTCATTTTCTTTTAACTTGTTTTTTATATCCACCTCACCCCCACTTCACATCTCCACCTCACCCCCACCTAAAAACACAAATCCAACTACTTCATTTTATCCAAAACCAAATCATACCATATCTTTAGACGATCCTTTAGAATACCCTATATGATTCTTTAGAGATAACGCAACCCATATAATTGGGTCGCGGTTTCCACCTATAGAATTTTTGACTGGTTTTGATGTTGATGCTTCTGTATTCATATTGTGTTTATTTCTTTTGCTCATGCAGCTTGAGTATAGTGAGAGCCTTGACCTTGTCACTGACATGGAAAAATAGAAGACGTGTATGACTTCCTGAGAGTGCTTGTGTTTGTGTCTTCACTGTGCTCACATCTTGTAAATGCATAGATTATGGAGGTATGTTGTTTCTGCCCGCTTATATGTTTATGAGAAAAAGGGCATGATGGTGTGTGATACTAATGTAATAGTTGACACGGTAGTTTGCTGCCAGGCTTTGCATACACTGGCAGCATTATATATTGATAAACGTCAGGTTTCTGATAGCAGTACCCCTGCTGGTTTAAGTCCCTTTATGGGATTTTTATAAGTCATTAATGGTGATACTAGTTGGTTTAGAAACATGGTTTTGTTTTGCTCTTGTTCATCTCCCGAGTTGCTTTTTATCGTTTAGTTTTGTCGAGATGGGAAGAATAGTCTAAAATGAGGATTATACTATTTTAGTGTTTGATGGCTTCTACCCAGTTTTGGTTGGAAATGGATTGGCTATAAGGTTTGAGTTAATGAGGTGAAATTTATTGTGTCAAGTGTGTTATAAGAGACGTATACTAAAGGTGTGCCATAAAAATGACGTATTCTTTATCTTTAGTGTCTACTACGTAAATTGCGTACAACAACTAGTTTGTTAATTATTTTTGATATTACACATCAAGTCTTCTTAATAGTTTTTTTTTCTTTTTCTTTTTCTTATAATTTTTTCAGAAGACTGAATGTATAGCTTGCCCAGCGAGTGTAAAAAGTTTGGTCTTCATTAGAACCGCATATCAAATTGTCTCCATTTGGTTTCAGTCTTTCCGATTGGAATTAAACACTGAAGGTCCTAAAAGTGAATTAAATCGATCCAGTCAATTTTGATTTTGTTTAGAATTGGCGTTGGTTTGACATACATCATCAACATCATGCACCTATATTTGTGCTACCATAACATTGAGCAGGTTTTTAGATTTAGATGGCTTGTATTAATCAACTTATAAGCTTATTAAAACTTTGACAAGACAACAAACCAATGTTGCAAAAAGCGCTAGGCGCTAGTCGGGCGATCGACTACCTTCGAGGCGGAATTCGCCTAGGCGGCGCCAAGCGGATTGACGTTTTATATATATTTATTTTTCTTACAATTTTTAATATACAATTGATATATAATCTACAAAATATAATATTTAATTGATATGTAATCCGAAAATTTTGCATGTTTTTTATATTTTTATTTATGTTTTTATTATTTTTAATTATATAAGTTATGGATATGTTGTAAAAATAATATTATGTGTTATTTTGATTGTGTATTGGTCTGTTTTTATTAAAGCCCAAGCCCATTGCAAAAGTTTTGTTAGTGGGCCAAGATGTATAATACAAAATTAGGTCACAACTTTAATCACAAACGACTTTTATCTTCTTCAACTTTCAACCTTTCATCTTCAACCTCCCTTTCACCCAAATAATAAAGTAAACACAACTTTGAAGGAACCATCGCGATTTTTATACAACTTATCAAAACAGGACCAGAAGAAAATCTAGCCTTGTAAGTATTCAAATTTCATTTGTTGGTTAATTCATCATGTCACCATTTTCTGGAAAAATAAAAGTATAAGAATGACACTTGCTTTATGCACCTTTAAGGGGTGTTCGGGCTTACTTTTTTAAAGTTTAAACTTATGCTTACTTTGGTTCCGCTTGGTGCCTTTGCTTCCTTTATGTTGAATTCAATTGGACTATTTGTATCTTTATTGAATTTGATCAATATCAAAACCTGAGGTAGTTAAGTTGGTAAAGTCAGTTTTGTTTTTTGCTCGTTTATTGAAAATATGTTTTTGATGCAGATGGACCCAAAGTTCTTGAGGAACCAGAGGTATGGAAGGAAGCACAACAAGCAGAGTGGTGATTCTGCTGCCGAAGAATAGATGAAATAGGGTTTTGTTATGGTCTATTATCTGTTCCAAGTTTTTGTTATCTGTTGGAAATCATATGATCTTTGAACCTAGTTTTGATTCTATATGATGCTATGGTTATTATTTTGTGTTTTTGACTATGTTATCAACGAAATTACTCTTTGAGAGCGTTTCTATCAATGTTTTAAAAGTTTAGCGCGGGAAAGTTACAGGTCAATGAGTTGGCTTATTTCTTTGTGATAATAGCATTTGCAGTTAACTTTTAACCATTGTTTGCAAGTTTGTATTCATGCTGTGTTTCTTTGAGTCAAGTCTGATTGACAATAGGGCACAATCACTTGTGATTTTTATGATGAATAAAATGCTACTCTGATATGAAGCATGCATCGAATTTATACTTGGTTTTTCAAATATCTTTGTGCGATCAAAATTAAGATGCTGACAAATTTTTTTGACTTGCGTTATGTGGTTAATGCAATACGATTCACCACTTAGTGATTTTTTTTTGGTAGTATTACAAAACGAATGGTCAACAAAATATAAACTAGGATCAATAATGTAAGTGTTACAGGTTCCTTTTGTTTGATTCAATTTGCAACTCATATAGTCATGTAGTATACATTTAAAACAAATAAACATGTATGAGATAAGATTCAATGCAAGGGGTATAAGTTATTACATGCAATTAGCCTTAAAAAAATAACATCGAAAAATTATAAGGGGACAAAATTTTGTCTAAAAACGCCAATGTATGAGATAACATGTGCCCACTGGACACATACTTAGATTTTTATATATGAAAGGTTTAAGGTTATTAATATCAAAATTCTATGTAATCAAGGTAATTTATGAGTTTAATTAATGTTTATTAAAAGTATTTTTTGATTTAAAAATATAGTTTATCTTCATTAAATGCACTTTAAAATATGCCCAGTAGGCACATATTAACAAAACCCTTTTAAAAATAAACTTTTAATGACGTTAAAACAATCTACAATGCTTGTTTGAATATTTTTGCATACTATTTAACGTAAACAATGCATTTTAATTTCCTTCAAACTTCAACAACTTATTGAAGTGTTATTTTAAGGATAGTGGTTCATCTAATTAACTCGAAAGTCAAATGCATGTAGACATGTTGTTAATAGTCAAGAATTATACAACATACTAATTGTCATGACGACGACGTCGTTTTAGAATCGTTTTGATGGTGGGCTAATTTTGGCCCATCTTTTCTGTCCATTAATCTATCGTCCGCCAGGTTATTTAGTCTTTTTTATACTGTTACGAAGTCACACAATTGCTATTTAGTCTTCTTTATACTGCTACGAAGTCACACAATTCTCTGGAACCATCCACATCAATCTTCATCCTCCCAACGTCTTCATCATCTACCAGCTCCAAAATTCCACCCCTCCCACCAAGTCGCTGTTCCACTCATACACTAATTTATTTAATATGGGTTTGGTTGGTTTTGAGGTCTATAGTTTTGGGTTTACAAATTCAACAACGCCATTCCTTTTTTTATGGCCTTTGTACAGCGGTCTGTGACTAAATACATAAATATATGTAAGTTTTTTATTATTATCTGAATTAGTTTATGTTGGTTTTGTTTTTTATATGCTTAATTCTAAACTATTTCTATATTGATCTTACTTTTAGTGGTTAAATTGGGCGGCTTTAGTATTGTATTTGATTCACCTATTCAAAGTGCTGATAGATCAAGGTTTGTTAAATTTTTATTTTTCAAGCTTTAATGAAATTATTTTCTATTGGTGTTAATTTTGTGCGGTGTGTGCTGACTTTTTTATTAAGAGAAGAACAAGATTAAGTATCAACCTTAATTGATTTCGTGTTTTTAGGCTTTTTTTACGGTTTTGATTTTAGGTATTGGCTGTGTTTGAGTTGGTTTATATTGTTTGTTGGGTGTTTATTTTGGGATAAATAAAGGGTGTTTGGGATTGCTTATAAGATATGTTTTTTAAGCTGTGGGATTGAGAAATATACATAAATTTCGATTTGCAGGTTTTGTTTGGGTGTTGGGTGTGGCTTAATTGGGCAACACGGCAAACAACACTAATATTTGGGATTAATTTGGACGAGTGCTAATTTGTTATAATTGGCACAAATATTTGGGAAAAAGGATACCAATACTTATAGGATACAACGCCATACGAAGATTACGTTAATGGGGAAAAAGAATACTTATAAGGATACCAGTGAGATGGTGGTCGGTTCAATTGTTGTGTTGGATGTTTTTTTCAAGTCAACATAATGTCTGCTCGGGCGGTGAGTGCTTCATTATGCAATATGTTTTACTCATTGGGTCGTTTAAGCCACAGTAGTTTTACTCCGGTGAGAACCTTTATTACCTAGGTGGGTCATACGAAGCCAAGTCATCATCATACAGGGGGGCTCAGGTTTTAATTGGCCTTTCTGCTTCTGCAAACGTAAGCTTGCTAGCACAGGATCTTGGATTTGACGTGCATGCCTTCACACATTATGGAGATGAAAGAAAAAGGCAGCTGAGTCGGTATGTGAAATTATTAAATATCTGAAACTGTTTTTTATTTTCAACTACACTGTATTTAGCTGAAAATCGATATTACACTATATATCTTTAATTTATATTATATTTTTCTGCATATTTGCAGGTTATTGAATAAGCAACAGATGAAAAGCTTCGAAGGACAGTGACACGTCTGGCGTTACGTTGTGTTTTCACGCATTTACGTCATCATTATAAGGTATATTACTTTATATACATACCTTTTATTAGGGTCATTTTTTTAGAAAATTTTGTGTACTTTTAAAGATGGAGTCTTTGATTGACAAGTGATTTTTGGCAACCATATTGTCAGGATTTCACTCATATGGAATTGGAAGATGGTGGAGATCATAGAACATCAGGTTGGTAAATGAAACGCAGTGATAACATTCGGTTCATAATGTCCATATAGAGTGATATTGCATTTGCTTATTTCATAATCTAACTATCAAATGGTACTTTTTAGATAACGAGTATCATACTACTATACCGGCTGCAATTTATAATGATTAGTAATTAATAAAAAAGTCATATCACTCTTTTGACCAAATTTTGAAGGTTCATTCCGATTCAGCATTCCGCATATACCTTTCTCACAAAGAAAAATTAGTTTCCTGAAAAATGGCTGATTTGAGTTACATTAGACCATGGAGTTCTGTTTCACATAATTTAAAACATACCACTATGCTGGGACATGTCAAAGTGCAATCATTTAGGTTTCATCCAAGAGTTTATAGGTAAGTGGCTAAAATTGCTAATACCAATGGTATATAGTCAAAAATTCATAAGCCTAAATCAAAAAGTCCTTATAAAACTTTGGTTAAAAGTGAAACCTATATATTAGGATAGATACATTGGCCCATACGATCATGTAAAAGAATCCTGACTCTCATAAAACTTTGATAACTACTAATCCGTATTGTCTGCCTTTTTATGTTTAGGTAATCTGAGGACAGTATATGGGACTTAAACAGATGTTCAGCGGCTGTGATGACCACAGAAGGCCTCCAGAAAGGTAAGATTGTCCGCATCCTTTGTTCAATTATTAGCCTGTCTGAGCCCTTGTATGATGATGACTTCATATATGGATGTTACTTATTAGCCTGTCCAAAGTTAGGGGTGTTCATTTTGCTTTTGATGTCCCTGTTATAGATCTTTATTCTACAGAAACGCACGCGCGATGAAACTGTTGTTGCAACAGCAGTAGGCGTAGGTACGTAGCTTAGTATGAGGACTTCATATATGGATGTCACTTATTAGTATTAGTGAAATCTGATTATATCTATTGTTGCTGGTAGTTTATGTTTCAAGTAGTAATTGTAGGATTACCTTTAAGATCT
>BQNB010157360.1:3143-15159 GCA_026074375.1 Tanacetum coccineum | reverse complement strand
GTGACACGTCATCAAAATGTGCAAAATGAAACAAAACTTGAAAGTTCGTTACATTAAGTGGAACAAAAAAAAGTTCACGTACCAAAACGAAACACTTTACAAAGTACGTTGCTATTGTACAGCTAAATCCCAAAAAAAAACCATATTTGTGTCGACTCGAACCAAATTAGCCAAACATTTTCAACCCGATATCCGTCCGTATTTAGTACTCGGGTTAATGAGGTTGAGCTGAATAACCCAAATAATTTTTTTTGATCTGAGTAACCCGATCCAAACATTCTTAATCGAGTTCAAGTTGAGTCGGGTTTTTTTTTATAAGGATCCTCTCATGTTCAAATGAATATGAGAGGTAATGTTGTGTTTTATAAGATTGTACATTTAAATTAAATAATCAAATGTACAATCACATAAAACACAATATTACCTCTCATGTTTATGTGAAGATCTTTTTTCCTTTTTTTACACCGCTACTTTACTTATATACTCCGTGCAACTTAAAAATACAAACATATCATAACATTTTTCCAATTTTTTTTTTTTTGATAATACATTTTTCCAAATTTTAAAGATAAAAGAAATGTGGGTTTTTTTACCCGGCCGATACCCAAAATTTCCAATTTCATTTCAGTCACTTGTTATTAGTTACATAAACCCTAGAAAAAAATTCCAACTACACAACACACACCATACAACCACCACATCTCCGTCGTATCACGACGGTATACGACGGCCTTCAAAACCCAGATCCAAAATCACCTCCTCTCCAAAACCCACTTTTCATATTTCACTAATTCAACGTTATTCAAAAGTTAACATAAACCCTAGAAAAATGTCTGATAACATTCCATTTGATATCCAAATAGAAATCATTAAAAAGGTTTCTAATCTCAAGTCATATTCTAAGCTACAGATCTGATTCTTTTATGGAATTAGCCAAAGTACATTTGTCTCGTAGAAGATGATATCGAAACTTTTAAGGTACAACACCAAGACTTTGCCCCATTTGTTGTTTCTCCTTTGATGAAACAATGGCACATTGCATGTGTTGTTGGTGCGTGTCATGGATTACTGTGTTTGTATGGTTTCTATAAAGATAAAGATATACTTGTTATTTGGAACCCTTTAATTGGAAAATCATTTGGTACTGCTCTCCCTGGATATGACATTCCGAATTTAAGTCAGACTAGTTTTGGTTTCGGGGTTTGTCCCGTTACTAGTGACCCTACCATTGTTAAGTTTGTATGTGCAGATAACATGCCTTGGCATGTTGAAGTTTTCAGATTGAGTTCGGGGGTTTGGAATGTGATTCCAAGTGATAATTTGCCTCGTCAAACGGTTAGCCTTAAAACGTTAACTCATGTTGTTATAGATAAGTTTATCTATTGGGGTGCTTGGGAGAAGACTAATGCCGACCATGGCGAATCTACCTTAAATCACATGGTTGTGTCATTTGATTTGGTTACTGAGGAGTTTAAAGTGGTAAACCTACGAGATACCTTAACAAACAAATTGTTCTCAGGTGTCTCAATTTCTAAGCTAAGGGGGTCTCTTGTTGTGTGTGGATACATTGTGGCCGATGAAGCATTTTGTAGTGTATGGGTGATGGAGAATAACTCGTCTTTTAGAAAGCTATTCACAATTGGTGCACCGGTATATTTAGATAAAATACTGGGGTTTAAGAAGAATGGTGAAATTATATTTAAAACTCGAAACGAGGCCGAAAGGCTTAGAGCAGTACTCGATGTTTACGACCCCCGCTCTCAACAAATCAAGAATCTTGGGATTTCTGGAGTAGATGTCTCATTCTTCATGGGCTCTTACAAAGAATCACTACTTTTGCTTGATCACCTGGATTCACTATATTACAACAATAACTGATCAAAATGATGACGGCCACATATCAAGGGGTCTATTTTGTAGTTAAGGTGTGGAAAAATTACTTTCATCTATTCTTCATGCGCTCCTTATTTTTTTAGAATGAGGAATGTCTTTTATACAATAGATGCAAGCTTGTTAGATGTTCATTACTTGTTGAAAATCTTGTTAGTGTTCTTTGCTTCGTTACGTTCCCATTTCATTTTGCTATGTCCATTGAGCTACTTAACGATTCAACAATAGTTTGCAACTCTCAAGGCTTATTAGGCTTTTGCGGTGGTCTGTTTTACTCAACAATTTCAACTCTGCTTAGACCTTTTTCCCAGTCACTTGCTTCATCGCTTCATCATGTTCTAAGTACTTGAATGAAGATCATGTCCATGATATATCACCCCGGACACCACCGTGAGTGTTCCAAGTACTTGAAGATCATCATGTTCTGGCCTTAACTATTTCGAGGGGTCCACTGCACAATAAACTTTTAATTTATAGAAGTTACAATGCCAATTGTACACGGTCCTAAGCGAGAAGGAAAGAATTGTACCAAACGGATTTTAGATGATGAAAGAATAATCAAACCAAGCATACATCTACTGGTGTAACACACTGACAAAAGGAAGGTAAAACAATATTATCTTGTCAGAATCCAATTCTAGTTTTGCAGAATGGGAATCCAATTCTACTGCAGAAATTGCTATAAATACATATGCCACCATGTTCCAATGTGTGAGTGATCAATCAACTGAGCCAAAAAAGAAGAGAAAATGGCTTCAATTCAATGCCAAAGGCCGGTTGACCGCACCAAAAACATCACCCAATAGAACCATTCCCCAGTCCATGACCAGAACACATGTATCACATGTGGCTACCAAAAACCAGCTGACCACACCAAATATAACCATCAACATGCCCCTACCAATGCCCAAAACAAATGTATCACCTGCACCTGGTGCCACCGTAATGAAAACGAACACTCTTACATCAACAAAGTGAAAGACATGGCGAATTCGGCTTACAAGAAGGTGGCAGACCAGATACACCACCATGATCAACACAACAATGGGCATCGACACAACACTGGCCCAAAACCGGTTAGCCCAAAACAGAAAGAAGGAAGCATGACCAACTGCATACCTAGAATCGGTGATCACAAGAAAAGAGACAAAACCTCGAGAAAGAAGAAGGGGAACGACTGCAAATGTAAAGATGGAAGCAGCAGTAGTAGCAGTGACAGTGAAAGTGACAATGAAGCTCACGTTAAGCATACCTAAGTTGTGTATTGGACTTGAATTATCTATTCTCTAAAAAGGCAAAAACGTATCATTTTAACAGGAACTGTACTTCGTCTATGCAGGAAAAAATGGAGGAGCCTTGTGAGCACAAATACCGATATGGAGACTGCTCTAACTATTAATATTACTGCATTCAATAAACTACAACTTAAGGTCGCGGAGCTATTGAAATTCAGTGTGTAATAACTACAAATTTTCGTTTATGTGCTTTTCTGTAACAAAAGTGATATATTAACTTAACGAGTTTGTTACAATCTGTTGAATGCCATAGTTACCTATCGAGAACAGAGAAGAATACAATATAACAGAGCTTGCTGA
The DNA here is from genome assembly GCA_026074375.1 of Tanacetum coccineum. Taxonomy (NCBI): domain Eukaryota; kingdom Viridiplantae; phylum Streptophyta; class Magnoliopsida; order Asterales; family Asteraceae; genus Tanacetum; species Tanacetum coccineum. The sequence continues at coordinate 11,674 of BQNB010157360.1, read as the reverse complement.
CACAAGTTAAATTCTTAACCAGAAAATTATGGTTGCAATGACAACATGATATTATAATATAGGCCAGAATATACGGAAAGATCATCTCTACAAACTTACTCTGGGCGCGTTGATCACCTTTTCGTTCCTAATTCTTGAAACAAACACTGGAATGAGTGATCACCATTTTGGGCCTGCAAAATCATGTATTGTATTAAATACAATTTTACGTATTGCAACTTGTTAGCTACAGAACCGAGTACTTTATGATGTCTCAGAACGAGCATTTTTTTGAGTACTAAATAACACTGATATGCCAACATTAACATTAGAATGCCCAGAAAATTCAGCATTTTGTTCATTTGCTCAAGTTCCATAATCCATCAAGCACTTTCAATACTGGCTTTATATAACTCAAGTACAAAAAAGTATACAGCTGAAGCATCAAGGTCGTTCTCAGCAGCTATCATACAACTGATTCTGCGTGGAGTCAAAAATAACTTTTAAAAAACCTAGCCATAGTTTCTAAGCAATAAATAATTAACTGCAACTATTTATCCCTAGTGACAATTATAAAGACGACAACCCGGCCTGCATAATGAGCCTTATCATATACCCTTCTTTACTTCAGGCAGATTTTAAAACAGATGTTAATACTAAGCAACACCGGCCAACATTAGGATAGTTAGTTTCAGGACATACTTAGAAAACATGGTTATTTGCGAGCACTATATGAGCTGTTCCAAGTATCGTTAAATTGGAGTGCAAAAATCAGTTTTTAGCATATACTAGAAAATAGTTCCATAGATTTTACTTGCACAAACCTAATAGGAACCTGAAGTGGCAACAGAGTCTCATCTCGAATGACTCCATTTTGGGCCTGCAAAATCATGTATTGTATTAAATACAATTTTACTTGTTGGCAACTTGTTAGCTACAGAACCGAGTACTTTTGCATATCTACAGAACGAGCATTTCTTTTGAGTACTAAATAAATCACTAGATATGACAAATTAACATTAGAATGCCCAGAAAATTCAGCATTTTGTTCATTTGCTCAAGTTCCATAATCCATCAAGCACCTTCAATACTGGCTTTATATAACTCAAGTACAAAAAAGTATACAGCTGAAGCATCAAGGCCGTTCTCAGCAGCTATCATACAACTGATTCTGCGTGGAGTCAAAAATAACTTTTTAAAAACCTAGCCATAGTTTCTAAGCAATAAATAATTAACTGCAACTATTTAAACCATATACCTTGAACCCATGGATTTTCTTACCAAAATCAAAGGGTGTTTGGGATACCTGGCAGCGTACAATAACCGAGTGAAAACCAACCAGTTTTTCTGGTTTGGTGGAGGTTATTATCTAATGAACCAGTGGCAATAAGACGGGAATTAAAATACACTTTTAAACCATAATATCCAAACATGAATTCATGATTTTCTTCTGTCAGAAGTCATTATTAGTTACACTAACACCATACTTGAAGAGCCTTATCATATATACGATATTCTGAACTTAAAACATCTCTCTCCTCTAACTAATTTTCCCTCCAAATTTCCGCCATGAAAAAACTCAAAATTCCGCCCTGAAAAAACTCAAAATTCCGCCATTTCTGCAAATTTCACCTATTTTTTTTGTTGGTAAAATGGTGAAATTTCACCTAAATTTCAATTATGATTAGCTCTTTTTTAGAACGGCAAGTTAGTTGTTAGTGATTCAAGCTCACAGTGACATCCAATTCGGCAGTATGCAAGACTAGAACATTTGTCTTAGGGGATAAACCCCACTCCTTTCCACTTTTGAAGGAAGACCTCCATGGTGAGGCTCGAACTCGAGACCCCTCGCATATGAAAACAACCTTCTCAAGGTTATCTTTGGTGGCCATCTGAGCTAGCCTAGAATGCAGTGGAGATCATTGAAAACGATAACTAGCAATGATCGGCTTATGGATGTTCAACTGCTTATGTTGAACATCTACCAATTGCAATTGCCGGATGTCACTTACTTCACCATTTTTTATCGTGTCTTTGTTTCAAGTAGTTAGTAGTTATAGCTCGAGTTGTAGTCACAAATTCATGTATTCACCACCACCACGTCCACCATCAACTGTGGTCATTTTTTTAACACAACATCTCGATTCGAACCACTAAAATCAAAAGATGAGTGAACTGGGTATGTAGATCTAGATACAAAGATATCATTTTTTATAAGAATAGATGACATGTATGTAACTTAATTAAATCCAAAACAAGAAAAAGAATCTTTACATTTGTGGTGGTTTCTGTAAATTTGTTAACATTTTGGTCAAGTATATTATAGAGGATTAACGTGGCTACAAAAAGAAAAAAAAAGAGTTGAAATCTCAGAATGTGATGACGTCCTTCTTAATATATATATTTGAGTGGTGGGTTTCTTGTTGATAAATGAGTAGTGAAGAAGAAAGGGAGCCTTAGGGGTAAAGATATTGACTTATTTGGGTGGAAATTCCATATGAAAGTGACTTGTGTTTATTTAATTTAAAAATAAAAAACCGTTGTCAGTGGAAGAAAACTACTACGTGTCGGTAAAAATTTATGATATGGGTGATATCAGAATAATATTTGAAAGTTCGTTGGTCTAATCGGGACGAAAATTAGTTCGTTGGTCAAGTCGGGACGATTTTGAAAGTTTGTAGGTATTTTATGGCTTTTACCATAACATATGTAAACAATATCCATAAAAGATTTTAAAAAAGTTTTTTTCAAATGATGTGCCAAGATTATGGAACTTTTAATTTTGTGGACATAAATTTTCTCAATGAAGAGATCGACTTGCTTACATATAAGGGTGTTAATCGGGTCGGGTTGGTCTTGTTCAGGTCAATTCAGGTCGGGTAAAAAGTCAGATCAATGCTAAAAATAACGTACCCGTCCCTATTTGAACTCTGGTTAGTCAAGTCAGGTCCACTCGGATAGGGTCAATTCGACTTGGGGTCCACCCAAATATGAGTAAAATTTTCATAAAGTTGTCTATTTGTTCTAAATTAGATAGGTAATTTGTAAAAATATATTTAAAAAGACAAAAAAAGAAGAACCATATTCGGGTGAAACAAGTTGACCCGAACCTGAATTAGCTAAATATTTTCAACCCGATCGGATTAACCCGAATATAACTTTTGACCCGAGTAACCAGACCCAAATATGCTTAACGCGGTCGAGTTCGGGTCGGGTCGGTTTTTTTCACCCCTACTTTGGAGAGAAAGTGAAGTTTTGGATGTTAAGGGTATAAGATGAAGGAGAAAAGTTTAATTGAAGTTATAATATGCCTTATAGCATAGTGTAATGACTATAATGGTCGCTAAGTATTATTAGCACCTTAATTTGAATTTGGAAGGAAATAGTAAAAGTATTGAATTATTACAAGTGACTTATGGTCCTTGATGAAAATTTAATAAACATAAGCAACGAAAACAAAGTGTTATAATGGAAACGGTAAAAAGAATGTCAAGATGGTTACGGTAAATAAGAAAGTATAAGCTAATGTTGACGTATGATAAGTTAAGATAATGCAATTTCTCAAGTGACTTGTAGTCCTTGACGAAAATCTTAGAAAGAAGTAAAGAAAACAAGATGTTATAGTGAAAACGTTAAAGATCTATGGTTATAACTTTGTTTTTAAAATGCGAAGGTAGTTTAGTTAATGTTTGATTTATGTAAAGTCAAAATAGGAAAGTTTCCAAATGACATGTAGACCTTATGGAAAATTTTAGATAAGAAATAAGTAAGAATGCAACGTTAAAGTAAAAAGGTTAATATAATGATAGATTGGGAATGGTAAAATGGCTACGATAGAATACGAAGGTATTAGTTAATATTTGAATCATGAAAAGTCAAAATGCTATAATTTCCTCAAGGGACGTATAATTCTTGATTGAAAATGTAGGATAAGGTGATTTAGAGCCTTGAGTAAGAAATGAGTTAGCTAAAATGATAAAATTGGAAATAGTAATATGTCACCTAAACGACGTTTGTCATTAGAAAAAGTGTAAACGTGATATAAATGAGCGAGAAGTAGAACGTGTTAAGGATAATTAGAGGCGTTATAGCATGGATAGAGTTGCAAAACCACATAGGTTGATGCAACTAGGTGGGTAAATATTGAAAGTACTAAGAAGGAATGAAGGATCAAATGTGATCGAGTTTTGGTTAGTATTATATGAAGAGATTTCGAAGACGAAATATAAATAAGGGGTAGATTTGTAACACCCTAAAACCTGTTTTGAGTATGTAATTTACGAAAAGACCATTAGGTAAGTTTGACTACGACTTTAATAGTCTAATTTGGACTTAAGCATCTGCTTGTCAGAACCAATACAGCGTATTGGAAAGGATGAATACAACGTATTGATATAAAAGTAGATATGCCAAATTCGGATTTATGAATAAGGAGTATTAGTAGTCTAGCAGTGATACGGCGTATCCATGGGTATGGATACGGCGTATCGGTTAAGTCAATAGTAGAAAATATAATGTGGCTCAAATATAAGAAAAGTAGACTTAAGGGACCAAAAGTGTCAATTGGCCAAATTGTTAACTAACTCATAATAAATCCTTGGAGTATTCTACAGACTTCTCATTTAGACTAGAGAAGTAGGTATGTGTTGTATGTTTTAGAGAGGGAAAGAAGGAGACCGATGATTAATGAAGGAAGAAATTAGTATACTAGTGCAAGGTTTGGATCATATCAATCTCCTTTACAAGTAAATAACTTAACTGTTAAGTTAATTGATGAATTATAAACTAGGGTTCATATACCCAAATTGGGGATTTTGGGTAATTGTTGTTCTAGACCAAGTATTGAGGTCTTATTAATAATGGGTTAAGGTCAATTAGTGTTTTGAGTAAAATTAGTAATTTGGGAATGATGATCATGATATGATCATATAAATGGTAAAGAGGGATTTGGTTATGGTTAGGGGTGGATTTAGACACCCTTAATTATTATATATTAGTAATATTAAATATGTATTGATTCTTGGTTAGAATGCAAGCCTTGGATGATGATGGTGATGATGTTCTTGATAATAGCTAAGGATTAAGGTAAGTAAACCAGTTATAATGTGATATTATATTGATTTTACCATTATATGTGTTATATGGTTGATGTAATGAAAGTTTAGTGTGAAGATCGTTTAGAATTCATCTAGGATCTATAATATATAAAAATAACAAAGGTTGTTGTTGCGCAGCGGAATTTAAACAAAGACAATGTTATTAACAAGGTTTACATTCACATAAGCCCTAATTCTATTTGATCATGATAGAATGTGTTACCTAACTGTAACAGGGATCAAAGACACCTTGACCTTAGGGCTAAAACGATCTCAAGTGGTGAGATCGTTGGTGTTTTCCTAAAACATGATTAAAACACCTTAAAACACACGCTTAAACAATGTCTAGGGATCTCTTTATATATAGAGTCCATCTAGACTTACAAAGGAAATCTAATTGTATTAGGAAACTAAATCTTTCATAATCTTGATCTTTATCCTTTTAAGCAAGTCTTCTAGAATCCTCCATCTTCTAGAATTTCATAATGTCGATTTAGATCCTTTTGTTTCATTCTTTTGTATCATCAAATCAATAAATCCCAACAATCTTCCTCTATTTGATGATGACAAAACAAACAGTTTAAACTTGTTCTAAGATGATCCATATTAGCTTAATCTTTAGCAATCTTCTTCTCTTGAACAATAAGCTTTGTCTTCAACTTAAGCACTTGAACATCTTGTACATCTTCAAATCTGATTTGCCATGAATGAAACAGATTCTAATCTTCCCCCTAACTTAAGATTTTCCATTGAACTTGTTGAAAATTCTTCAACACAATGAACATATAATCCATGTTCCATGCCATGCCACCACACTCAATAAGTTGCAAAACATATCATATCATCTTTGCAATATCTTCCCTTTTTGTCATTATCCATTAGGGGACTGTGAACATATGCAACTTTGATCTTTACAACTATAAACCATATATTAAACTTCTAATCCAAGCTTTCCAATGTCTCAAATTACCCTCTATGACGCATAATAATAATAATGAATTCAAGCAGTAGAAACTTAAACTAGTAGTAGTAATAATGACTTAGCAGTAGTAATAAGGTTTTAAAACCTTCCCCTCAAGTGATGCATTTAACATATCCAAATGGTTAAACACTTTATCATATTCTTCCCCTGAAACCAATATGTTAACCATCTTACGACCAAAAGTAATAGAATCAACCATAAGAACTGTACGAATAACTAACCAATAGTAGTAACGAATACCATGTAGTACCATATATGAAGAGCAACACTAAAAATGACTAACAGTAGTAATCGATACTAAGCAGTAGTAACAATGAAGAGCAACACTAATGGTTGAGCAGTAGTAAAAATACACTAGCAGTATTAACTACTAACTAGCAGTATTAACTTTTGTCGAGCAATAGGAAAAATACACTAGCAGTATTAACTACTAACTAGCAGCACTAATTATACTTAACAACAAAAACTTTTAATGACATGAATAACAGCACTAATTTATACAAAACTCTACAAAAACATAAAGAGATAAAAGATTTTAAGGATTTAGCATTCCAATACTAGCAATCAAATATTGAAACCTACTTACATCAAAAGCTTTTGTAAGTAAATCTGCAACATTCTTGTCAGTATGGATTTTAACCATATGAATCAACTTCTTTTCATTGCAATCCCTAATAAAGTGGTGTCTAATCTCTATATGCTTTATTTTTAAATGAAAAATAGGATTTTTAATTATGCAAATAGTATTGTTATTGTTAATAAAGATCTTGGTATGCATAAAATTGTACCCATAATCAAGTAGTTAATTCTGAATCCAAAGCACTTATCCACGACAACTTGAAGCAGCCACATACTCAGCTTCTGTTATGGAATTTACAACCACTATCTGTTTCTTGGACTGCCATGATATTAATATAAATCCAAGGAATTGACAACCTCCTGTTGTAGACTTCCTATCCAAGCTTGCTCCAGCATAATCACTATCAGTGTATGCTACCAAATCAAAAGGAGAATCTTTTGGGTACCAAAGGCCCAATTTTAGTTGACCTTTTAAGTATCTAAAAATCCTTTTCATAGCATGAAGATGTGAAACCTTTAGATTGACTTGGTATCTAGTACAGGCATACACTGCAAACATGATGTCAAGTCTTGAAGATGTAAGATACATCAAGGAATCAATCATTGACCTATACATATGAACATGCACTTCTTCACCATCTTCATCTTGAGCAGATGCTTTTGAGTTTCCATTGGTGTGCTTGCAGTCTTGACTTATGTAAACCTAAATTTCTTTAAAATTTCATCAACTTTTTTTATCTTGACTAATAAATATGCCATCCTTCTTCTGCTTCACTTGTAATCTCAAGAAGAATGTAAGTTCTCCTATAGAACTCATTAGAAATTTCTCATGCATCAACTTCTCAAATGGAATGCATAGCTTCATATTTGTTGAACCAAAGATGATATCATCCATATAAACTTGGACCAGTAAAATATCACCTTTGTGCCTTTTGATGAATAAGGTCTTGTCAATTTTCCCTCTTTAAAACCCATTGTCCAACAGATATGTTGACAAGGTTTCATACCAAGCTCTAGGAGCTTGATGTAGTCCATACAGAGCCTTTTCAACCTTGTATACTCTATCAGGAAAGTCTGGATCCTTTCCTATCTTGCTTAATTTCTTATCACAATTCCCCTTTCATCATTTTTATTCCTGAGAACCCATTTAGAGCCTATAGCCTTTTTTCCATTTGGTAAATCTACTAAAGTCCAAACTTTTTGTAACTTAAATTGTAGAAGCTCTACTTGCATAGCCTCTATCCAGCTTTGATCCTTTAATGCATGAATTAACTTTTTGGGTTCTTCCTGTGATAAAAAGCAAGCAAACAAGCAGTTTTGAAGGTCTTTATGGTTTGTTCTTTGTTGAATACTACTAAAAACCCATGTTCCTCCAAATTCTTTGACATCTTTCTTATTTATGTAGCTGATTGCAAATCTCCAATCACTTCATCAAGAGGATGATCTTTATGAATTCTTGTAGTTGGAATAAGACTGACTTGGATTGTTGTATCCAAATTTTTCATGTCATCTTAATCATCTCTTGTGAAGTCAAATATGCTATAATCTTCCAAAGCAGGCATATTTGGATCAAATGGAAGTTTAATGCTTGTTTTTCCACCAACAGAATTAACCTCATTTATGCCAGCAACATTAACATTGTTAGTGCTATTAACATTATCTTCCTTCTCTTGATCATTACATTCACTTTCTTTTCTTGGATCTTCATCAACCTTCTTTTCATTATCACTTGAAGGTTTGGATCCATCATCATGAGAACTCTTTGGATCTTGAGAATATGGTGGATCAGCAGTCCATAATGGTAGCAAAATGTAATCTTTGTTAGGTTCTGTTTTCTTTCTAGCTTGACATGCATTATCACTTGCTTTTGTATCTACAAAACCATTAGACTGTGT
>BQNB010157357.1:0-15160 GCA_026074375.1 Tanacetum coccineum | reverse complement strand
TAATCTCTTAAACAAATACATTATACATATCTTTTACAAAAATAACTCAATACTTATCTTCGTAAGTATTCTTGTTCTCCAAACAATCCTTATCTCTTTACTCGTCTTTATCCTTCTGACAGTAGTAACTCTTCTAGCAGTTGTAATCCAGTAGCATTAACTTTTGTACTAGCAGTACTAATAAACATAAGCAGTAGTAACATTAGTACTAGCAATACTAATATATACTAACAGTAGTAACTGTGTACTAGCAGTCTTAATTTTATTACTAGCAGCACTAACTACTTAGCATATATTTCAGTCTTCAACTCTGAGCAGTCTTAACATCAACTAGCAGCAGTAACTTTATACTAACAGTACTAAATTATACTAACAGTAGTAACTAGCAGTAGTAACTTTATACTACCAGTACTAACTACTTAGCATAATTTTCATTAGTATCACCAACAGTACAAAGTTATGCTTGTCAGCACTAATATATACCTGAGCAATAGTAACTCTAAGAATCATCTTGAAGTCTTTAAGTCCCAACACCGATATTGCCACCTATGTTAGAAAGTATTTGACATGCCTAAAGGTCAAAGCTAAACACTAAAAACCATCTGGTTTGTTGGTGCAACCTAAGATTCCTTAGTGGAAGTGGGACAATATCACCATGGATTTTATCACCAAACTCCCAAGGATATCAAGTGGTTATGATACCATTTGGGAAATTGTAGACCATCTTACTAAGTCTACACACTTTTTACTGATGAGGGAAAATGATTATATGGACAAATTAACAAGACTATACTTGAAACAAGTAGTCACGAGACATGGAATACCAGTCTCAATCATTTGTGACCGTAATGGTAGATTTACGTCAAATTTCTGGAGGTCATTTCAGAAGGCTTTGGGTACTCGTTTAGATATGAGTACTGCTTACCATACGCAGACTGATGGATAAAGCGAAAGAACCATTCAGATACTAGAAGATATGTTACGCGCTTGCGTGATAGACTTTGAAAATGGTTGGGATAGACACTTACCGCTAATTGAGTTCTCATACAATAATAGTTATCATACAAGCATTAAAGCTTCACCATTTGAGGCGCTTTATGGTCGTAAGTGTCGTTCACCTGTTTGTTGGGCCGAGGACGAAGATACTTAGCTTACCGGCCCAGAAATCATTCATGAGACAACCAAGAAAATTGTTCAAATTAAACAAAGAATTCAAGCCGCTCATGATCGACAAAAGAGTTATGCTGATGTGAGGCGTAAGCCCTTAGAATTTCAAGTTGGAGACAAGTTTATGTTAAAGGTCTCACCTTGGAAAGGGGTTATTCGTTTTGGCAAACAAGGGAAGTTGAACCCGAGGTACATTGGCCCTTTCAAGGTGTTGGAAAAATTAGGAACCGTTGCTTACAGACTCGAACTTCCTCAACAACTAATTAGGGTTCATAGCACGTTTCACGTATCCAATCTAAAGAAATGTTTATCCGACAAACTATTGGCAATTTCGTTGGATGAAATACATGTTGATGATAAGCTTTACTTCGTTGAAGAACTAGTGGATATCATGGATCGTGAAGTCAAGCGGTTGAAGCAAAGCCATATTCCCATTATCAAGGTTTGATGGAACTCTAGGAGAGGTACTGAGTTCACATGGAAACGTGAAGATCAATTCTGAAAGAAGTATCCTCATCTCTTCACAAAAACAGTACCCTCGACAAGTACCGAATCTTGAGCCTTACGGAAAAGGCTCATTTAACGGGGAAAGACTATAACAATCCATTATTTCAGGTCATTTTATGACTCAATACTTTCCATTTTTATTTTTAGGGTTTTACGCGTTTGCTTTTAATTTTCATCGTTTAGTTAAATCGCGTAAACTAAAAATCATCATTCAACGTAAACGAAGATCAAACAAGTAAAAGTTTACGTCAAGCAAGTGTTATATAACTATTACAAGGATAATTTTAAACTTTTCATATTTTATTTTTATCGGTTACATAAAACGTTTATGTTTCGCAATAAAATACATTTAGGCATACACGAAAGCACCTATACCTATCTATACTTCAACAAATACCCACTATTATACCCAATACCCAAAAATTTCATCATTTTACACTTTATAAGCCTTGTGGCTGGTTCTACAAGAGTATAACACAAATAAATCATAAACCTTCCACTAAAGTCTCACCATCTAGTTATTAAACCACCAAATACCACATTAAATCCCATTTCTCCATAAATTGGCACATCACTTGTCCTCCCCCCTCATTTGGTCGTTCCCTCCTCCTAGGGAGGAGGAGAGCACCTTACACATTGTACCTAAACCACTTCCTAAGACATGGTTTAAATAAGGTTGTTTCCACATTGCATTTGACTATATAAGGAAAGTCCTAGGTAAGACTAACACACTCTTTCCATCTGCAAGTAAAAAAATCATTTTTTTTCTCTTGTTCTTCCCTTAAACCCACGGCTCATAAATTATTATTAGGCTTTTCATAGCTTTGATTCTAGCAAGGTTATAATCATACAAGTATCATTATGGTCACTATCTAAGATATATCAAGGTAATTTCAAAGCTTGGGTGTTGATTTAGCAAGGGTTTAATTCAAAGAAGAAGTTAAGGTTTTCAAGATATAATTAGGGTTTCTTGATAAGTATTTAGGGTTAAATACTTGGGTTTGATTTATGTATCATTTTCATCCATCATCACATGGTCTAACATAAACCCAAATCTTTTCAAATAATTCATTTTCATATTTCATATAATTGTTATATTGTTAATCACCACCTAGGATTTATTTTATAAGTTTATAAAATAAAACAACCATGTGCATAATTCAAATATATAATTAACTATGATAAAACGATGTTTAATATGCAAGAACATACTTTATACAAGTGTTGGTTAATTTATAAATTAATTTCACTGTAACAATCCGTTATTTCATGTCATTTTACGAGTCAATACTTTCTATTATTTATTTTTAGGGTTTTACGCGTTTGCTTTTAATTTTAATCGTTTAGTTAAATCGCGTAAACTAAAAATCATCATTCAACATAAACGGACATCAAACAAGTAAAATTTTATGTCAAGCAAGTCTTATATAATTATTATGAGGATAATTTATAACATTTCATATTTTATTTTTATCAGTTACGTAAAACGTTTATGTTTTGCAATAAAATACATTTAGCCATATACGGAAACACCTATACCTATCTATTCTTCAACATATACCCACTATTATATCCAATACCCAAAAATTTCATCATTTTACACTTAATAAGCCTTGTGGCCGGTTCTACAAGAGTATAACACAAATAAATCATAAACCTTCCACTAAAGTCTCATCATTTAGTTATTAAACCACCAAGTACCACCTTAAATCTCATTTCTCCAAAAATTGGCACATCTCTTATCCTCCCCCCCTCATTTGGTCGTTCCCTCCTTCTAGGGAGGAGGATAACACCTTACACATTGTACCTAAACCACTTCCTAAGACATGGCTTGATTAAGGTTGTTTCCGCATTGCATTTGACTATATAAGGAAAGTCCTAGGTAAGACTAACACACTCTTTCCATTTGTAAGTAAACAAATCAATTTTTCTCTCTTGTTCTTCCCTTAAACCCACGGCTCATAAATTATTATTAGGGTTTCCATAGCTTTTATTCTAACAAGGTTATAATCATACAAGTATTATTAGGATTACTATCTAAGATATATCAAGGTAATTTAGAAGTTTAGGTGTTGATTTAGCAAATTCAAAGAAGAAGTTAGGGTTTCCAAGATATAATTAGGGTTTCTTGATAAGTATTAGGGTTAAATACTTAGTTTTGATTTGTGTATCATCTTCATCCATCATCACAAGGTCTAACATAAACCTAATATTTTCAAATAATTCATTTTCATATTTCATATAATTGTTATATTGTTAATCACCACCTATGATTTATTTTATAAGTTTATAAAATAAAACAACCATGTGCATAATTCGAATCTATAATTAACTATGATGAAATGATATTTAAAATGCTAGAACATCCTTTATACAAGTGTTGGTTAATTTATAAATTAATTTGGTGAATTAGTTGTTAAATAATTTATTTATAAAGTTTATAAATAAATAATTGTGTGGACATGTTATTTGGACATTTTATTTGGACAAGAATGATGACCATAAATTTAAGGACATAAAGTGTACACAAGATGTGTTATTAATTAAATTAGAGGTCTTGTAATAAGTTTATTGTGTTAAAGTTTAAAAAAATTACGAGTTTGCCTAAGTAGCTATAACCTACTATGCCCATGAATCATGAACTGTTAATTACTGGTTGTAAGCGCGAATGTTATGAATAGATATATTTAGGATTCACATCCCAGTTCGGTTGAGTAGTGCTTATTAGTTTTGGCGATACCGAACTAATGGACGTATACCATGTCAGATTTGGATATTGCGGGTTGAACATCTACACGGGCACATTATTGGCATTAATTTGCATATACATACATGTTGTAGCTTCAGTGTCATGAGCTTGGTGCATTTTGTAATTATATTTTGAGATATTGTATGTGTTACATGTCTTACAATTTGAAATCTTGTGGTCCTACTTTATACATTACTTAAACTTGTGAATTCACAAACTTTATGTTGACGTTTAAAGCATGTTTTTCTCAGGTCAATAAGGTACAAGGGCAAGGATACATTAGGTGTCGTCATTTTGGGAGTCATATTACATAAAGATTTGTGTGCATTACATTTGGGATATATTTTTTATGTATTAAAATCTTTACATTTTCAAGGATGAACAAGTTAAGCTTTGAGCTTCTTTAACAAACAATTTCATTAAATCCAATGTATCTTCTTTAAACGACTTGTTTAGATGTCGTTCTCTTATCTTGTGTTATTGATCTATAAAGTAACACTCTCAGACTCTTATTCCGCTACGACCCTGTTTGGGGGGTGTTACACTAATAATAGGCCGTAAGGCCCAATAACTAATGGTCTAAGACTTAAACTAGATGTTTATAGACTACTAATGACCCAAAAGGCCCAATAAATAATAAACCACATTCTAAACATGATAGGCTTTGATTTGATAATTAGATTAATTGTGGACTTAAAATTTGGTGGTACTTACGAGTTAGGACTTAACTAATATTTTCGGGATAACATTAGGCTTTTGGGTCCAATAAGTGAAAATTAGTTAACTTAACTGTTTAAAACGGAATTATGATCGACTTATACTCATTTAAGCTTATAATGATTAAAATAGTCAATGGAGAGTGTGTTTTGACGAAACGTCAGGTAAATGTAAATTTTGTAATTTTGTCAGAAATTTATTGAATTGAGGAAAGTGTTTGAAAATAAGGTTTAAAAACCTTGGAAAACTTGATGACATCAAATAACATCACTTTTATAGCATCATTTATCCCATGTAAATAACCCATTTTATATAATTATTGCAAGAATTGGTACTTAATCGTTTATATTTGAGATTTGTAGTAATTATGGAGTACTTTGTTAAGATTAGCTAAAAGGTACGCATTCTAGAGCTTAAACAAAGAAATATGAAGAATACTGTTCTGACATCTAATACGCCATATCCATCAAGGAAGATACGGCATATATGTGCCTGCACTTCACAAGAAACCACAAAGAATCAAATTCCAATACGCCGTATCCAGAAGATCTCTATACGCCGTATCCAAAATATAGTAATAAAATATTATGGAAGATATCAAACATGGGCCCTACTCTAAGAAACTCTTGATATGCTGTATTGACCTAAACCAATACGCTGTATCGACCAAATTCCAGACACTATAAATAGAAGACCTAAAAACGAGTTTTAGGTGTGCTTGATCATATTTTCGATACCTTAACCACAAAAGTTGATTTTCAAAAGACAAGAAGAGTAAAAGAGCTCAAGAAAAGCTATTAATTCCATAGGAAACACCTTGTAATCTCTTATACTCTAGTAATCGTTTGATTTTTAGTATCATTTGTTTAACTCGGTTAGTTTACCTTGGTTGGATTATTACTCTTGAATTGATTACGATGATTAGGTATTATCCAAGATTATGAAGATTTAAATGTTTGGTTTATTTATATTGAATGCTTAATTTATCGTTGATTACTTGTTTATGTTTATCAATTCATACTTGTTTACGTTCTTTTGTATGTGACCTATCATTCAACTGGATCTAGTGAAACCGACCACGTTAGCTAAACGACGGGATGGCTCTCCATATAGTGATTTATATATCTAGACCAATAGGATCACAATTAATGCCCCATCTTTACCATGGGTATATGTGAACAAGTTGGACTAGCAGGTGACCTAGGATCAACAAATAACATACTGATTCCTTTCGTAAAGAGTTGGACAGTAGACAACTAGAATATAAATTACCATTAAGCAATAAGTGGGTATAGTCTCTATGAGCTAGGGTTTAATAAGATCATCATTATTATTCTCCTAAGCTAGATTATAATTGGCAAATAGGATGCTTTATGTTGATGCGTTTTGTAAGATACACGAAAACTATGATCTGGTGGTCTTGGTGAGTCAAACCATATGAAAGCCATTTCTAGTGAGAGAGAGTAGAAAGAGAAAGTTAAATGTAAAATAGAAAGAAAAGTGTAAGATAGAAAAGACTCAACCCCTCTATG
The DNA here is from genome assembly GCA_026074375.1 of Tanacetum coccineum. Taxonomy (NCBI): domain Eukaryota; kingdom Viridiplantae; phylum Streptophyta; class Magnoliopsida; order Asterales; family Asteraceae; genus Tanacetum; species Tanacetum coccineum. The sequence continues at coordinate 8,488 of BQNB010157357.1, read as the reverse complement.
GAAGCCATATAGGGGTATATATAGCCCATATACCTCTCAACTATACATAGTTGCCTATTCTGGTCCTTGCGTATGTGACTATGATTAACTTGTGGCTTTTGGGTGCATTTCTTCAGACACATGGGGGAAGTGATATCTTGAGAACTTTAGTATGCATTATTTGAATTTCCAGGGGGAAGTGTTGTGAGAAGAATTATTTAAGCGTGAGAAGATACGTTGTTGATCCAGTTAATGTTTACCCCGAACAATCAATCACTAAGCTTATTCTTAAAGTAGCAGTAATATTTGATGTGGTATCCTACCAATTCTGCTATGCACTTAATTATTCTAAGCTTGTAAAAAAAGCTTTGAAACTGCTCAAGAGAGGATTGCTAGTTTAGGGGGAAGCTTTGAAAGCTTTTAAATCAATAATATGCGGCACAAATTAGGAGGAAGCTAATTCAGAAGCTTCTCCTTAACCAGAAGTATATGAGTTACTTAGTTCGTGCCTATTACAGTATTTCTCCTACAAGGTACTACAAAGATGATTCATGTTGTAGTGCAGACCTGAAGTCAAAGACCATAGAAGACGTCATCACCATTAGAAGTTTCATGGAAGTTCTTGTTCTTAATCATTATGTACTTGGTAGGAAAATATTGTAAGTAATCTCATACATTATCCAGTGGGGGAAGATTAAGAACTTCAATGAAACTTCTATTGGTGATGACGTCTTCTGTAGTCTTTGACTTCAAGTCTGCACTCTAACATGAATCATCTTTATAGTACCTTGTAGGAGAAATACTATAATAGGCACGAACTAAGTAACTCATACACTTCTGGTTAAGGAGAAGCTTCTGAATTGGCTTCCTCCTAATTCATGCCGCATATTATTGATTTAAATCTTTCAAAGCTTCCCCCCAAACTAGAAATCCTCTCTTGAGCAGTTTTAAAGCTTTCTTACAAGCTTAGAATAATTAAGTGCACAGCGGAATTGGTAGGATACCACATCAAATATTACCGCTCCTTTAAGAATAAGCTTAGTGATTGATCGTTCGGGGTAAACATTAACTGGATCAACAATGTATTTTCTCAAGCTTGAATAATTCTTCTCACAACACTTCCCCCTGGAAATTCAAATAATGCATACTAAAGTTCTCAAGATATCACTTCCCCCATGTGTATGAAGAAATGCACCCAAAAGCCGCAAGTTAATGAGCTGATATTTTCTACAGTTATGACATTTGTCTTCCCGACATGGCCTAACAAAAAAATTCAAGAAATGTTGGGAATTAAACTCATACACTTAGTACTGCCAAGCCAAAGACTTAGTACTGCTCAAGATTACAACTGCCAGTACTAACTAGTTAGTACGGCTAGAAGAAAGTTAGTACTGCTAGTACTAACTTAACACCGCTGAAGGAGTTAAGACTGTTGCATGGAGACTTAAGACTGCTAAAAGGATGAAGAAGTATTGATACGGATTCGTATACGAGTGGGTAAAAAGGATAAACCTAGGCGTAACCCTAGCGGCAATCGTTCTTGTCCAACCAAGTATGGATAAAAATGTCAAGAAAGCGGTGATTGGTACATGGTTAATCAGGAGTTATAAGCTACAATTCGAAGAATACTTGGAGATTAAGAGACAAAGAGAAACATACGCACGAGAAGTAGATATGGAATACAACCCATCTAACTTGGTTTTCGCTGAATGGCTCGCCTCAAAATTTTACAACCATTTGGAGATGGATTGGTACACCATGTGACAACTGATATTTTAGCAGGTTAGTTGAAGCTTGTATAATTCAGTTTATGTGTTTCATTAAGTGTTCTATGTGTTTTATATGTGTATGAGATGGAAGTACCTGAGGGTAATCATGGTACTTTGGACATGAAATCATTGAAGGCTTTGCGTATTTTCAAATGTCCAAGTACTAATATTTTGTGTACGCTATTATTATAAGTAATTTAATATTATGTATATTAGTTATTGTTTTATAGATTTTAGAATAACTTAATATATTTAGAAGTAGTAGAAATGAAGGTTAGTTTGAAAACTAGTTAGAAAGTTCAAGGTTTAACAAAATAAGTAAAGGTTTTTATAAAAATAACTAAATTAAAGGGGTTTTTGTGTAAATAATAAAAAAATAAAAAAAGGGTGTGTGTGTTGGGCCGGCCGAACAAAGGGAGGAGGAAAAAAAAGGAATCCCAATTTGACAACAACTCTAATTTTGGTAATTATCTCTTAAGCACTATAAATACAAATCATAACCTAAACAAAAATCACTTTGATCTCTCTCTCTCTCTCTCTCTCTCTCTCTCTCTCTCTCTCTCTCTCTCTCTCTCTCTCTTACTCTCTCTCTCTCTCTCTCCTCTCTCTCTCTATCTTTGGATCGGAACAAAACACAAAGAGCAAGGAAACCCCAAAAAAATTAGGGTTTGATTTTTTAACTTTAAGGTATCAATTTCTTAAACCTTTTTTAATTCAATTAAGTTTTAATCATGTAACAATCATTGAGGATGGATTAGGGTTTTATATTTATGATTAAGTTCTGTAATTAATAATGTAATTAATGGGTTTTAAACATTAAAAAATCATTTTTTAGTTTAATTTAGGGTTTAGATGTGAATGAATTCGGTTTTTCATGTCAAATTCGTAACTGGGAAATTTGGCAGAATTTTAGGTCATCTTACGAAGAGCCATATCTCGTCATAATAGACGGATAGCTTTTATTAGTGATTTTCTTGAGCCTAATAATTATATACAGATAGTCTACTTTCTAAACTCCCATAGGTTCATAATTAAAAGTGAGTGGAAAGTTAGTCAAATAATCAAACAAGATTCGTTGTCAAAACTGAAGTTTCAGGGACCAGATTCTAGTTGTGTTTGTAAGGTCAAAAACCTATCAAAAACGTCATTTTAATTGATGGGCTTGCTATTGTAGCATTTTTCATAGATGTTATGATTTTTTGGAATATATTGTAGAAATTTCCTAATGTTTAAATGGGTCTTGCCTAAGCGAAACTTTTTGAAAGTCGAAAAAAAAATCCAGGGTCATAATAGGGACACTTTTGAGTGATTTTTATAAAATAGTTAGACTCATGATATTTTTTTTCTAAATAATCAAAGAAGCTCACAACCCATTACCTCATTAGGTAGCTATGGATTAAGGAAAAGAAAATAATTATGGTTGGTTTAAGTATTTTATTTAGAGTCATCTTGTGACTATAAAAACGGGATAAAATGCAGAAAGTTGAGAAGTAAGGTTTGTGAGGTAATTTGAGGTTAGCAAGTATGAGGAGTATATAGAGAGTTGAATTAAGATAGGATAATATAATTAACCATCGTTGTGATTGTTAGGGCTCACTTGGGTGTGTGAACCTAATCAATGGTAACTTATTGTGTGTTATTTTGTTTTAGATTACTTTGCAAGGTTAATTGAAGAGTTTGCTTTGCTTTGCATCAAGGGTGATTTTACAGCCCCACTTTTACTTATTTGGAAGGAAATGATGCAAAACATTTTTGAATTATGAACCGTGATTATGCATTTTAAGTTGTCGAACTAATATGATTAGCACTTTGCCTAAAGCTATGTGTTTATAAATTATGGTAAGCGTGTGCAATAGAATGGCATGCCTAGTTGAACCCAAACGCCTTAGCTAGTCAGAGTTGGTTATCATGCGCGGAGATAGATTGTGAGATGGAGGGTAACATCCACCCCAAATAATTGTGAATTTTAGTTTGTGATAGAATACCATGCAAATATGGTTCGAAAATAATAATTTTTGTTGATCGCGGGTGTCATACTGTGGTCTTAAACATGTAACTCTCACCACAATTATGTTGACATTTAAGCATCATTTTCAGGTAAGCAAACGCTGAAGAGTTATGGGAAGTGGAGTTAGCTGGTCCATAGCTTGCATGCGGAGACCAAAATATGATTTATCTGTTTTAGTTATCAATTGAACTTGTCATGTTTTGTTCTTCATGCATTATATGTTAGATTTTTGTTTTGGGCGTTGTCATAACACGCTTTGATTTTGGAGTTTAATAAATGTCATTTTATGTTCTCAATTTTTACGCTTGTGCTTGTGATGATGCCTATGATCAGCCCTAGGCGAATTCCGCCTTGGCGTGTGATGACAATTGGTAGACAGAGCCAGGTTTATAAAGAACTAGGTAGAATGCCTAGACTATAACTAGGAACCTTCATAAGATGCATTTAGAACTACGTGGCTGTGTGTACGAATGTATAATAAATAAATGTATATATATTTGAGTTTCCAATTGCCTATTCTTTTAACTGTATCTGTAATAGATATCATAGCCATGTAGGATACTACCATAAGTTTGAGTAGATTAAATAATAATACATTTATTTCTATGTTAATCACAGGTATGGGGAGGTAATCCTGCCAAGTTCCTTAGAAAGCTTACAGACAAAGAGATGGCCTTCTTTTCCGAGTCGGCTTCCACTTATTCCAAGCTCGCTGAAGTCCACGCCACCAAGAATGCTGAGCCGCTTGACCAGACTGACTTCTTGAAAGTGATTCAAAAGAAGGCCAATCAAGCCAAGAGTCTGGTTCAATAATTATTGACAATAGCATGAAAGAGCTTTTCTCGTGAACAAGTCTGTCACGAAAACACTTGTTTTTTGCTTCCTCCCTGCGAGTTTGGTGTCGACGAATGACTGTATTAAGCTAGTTTATGGATGTTGGATCATTGGTCTTTCTCCCTGTTCAAATAAAGAATAAACTTAGTAGGGTTAGAATTGTTGCGCGGTTATAATTTGTTGTAATGTTTGTTTGGCCATTTTTAAATCGGAAGACATGGAATGAATCAAGGATTTGATACATGATATTTTGGTGCTACTTGTGTGATCTAGCCAATCTGGTAATACATGACTTAGATTGCAGGCAGGAAGTATGAATAAATAGTATGCAATTTTTTTTGTAGGTGTTTCATTTAATGTTGTTCAGATAACATCACACGGTAATTGATGTTTCTACTGAATTAAACGTAACCGTTCCACAATGCTTACGTAATTACTTGACATCTAAATTTACACTTACATACACCAATATCGTTCAGAAAAAGAGTGCTAACGTTGTAGCTCCATGCTAAGTTTAAACGAGCCAATTGCGTTGTGTCAAATGCACCTTGCTATTGTTGCTAAGCATAAATCCCTCCATTGGGCTATGACGTACATTTTAGTCACAAGTATCGTTTTTCATAATTCATATAACGATTCACATTTTTACTGTTTAACATATGCCCGGAGTTACTGCAACGTACCGAAAGAATCCGGATCGATTGAGAAGGTTTTTATTTTGAGAAGGTTTTCAAAAATGATAGATTTTTAACTTTGATTCAAGTTTTTCAAGCGTAAAACTCATTTTAACGTGATTATTATTCAAAATGTGTAAAAAAATTCGAATCAATGTTAAAAAATATCTCGTTTTTGCAATATAAGTAAAATACTAAATCTTCTATACAAATTTAAGGAATCATTACCATAACTCGATTTTAGCAATGATTTGTGAATCAAATTTATGATTTATAGTTTTGATTCACTATTAAATAATGTTTACTTGTGAATCAAATCAAAAAATATAAATCAATTTGCTTAAACGTAGATTTCTCAATCTTCTCAAAATAAAAACATTTTCAACGGAACCGGAGCCCGTACCGAAAAGTAGTAATTTAGTTGTGAAAATAAAATTTTCCTTTTAAGGATGTTGTGAATATAAGGTTGAAAAATGGGCACTTTTCGGAAATAGTTATAAAAAAACAGAAACTTGTTTAGTCGTAAAATTTTGACTTTTTTCTAAAGAATTATTAGGCGAGAAACACTACATCTACACAAAATTTATAAAAGAATTTTCACAAAATGACTTGTCAAGGTTTTGATTGGTGTTTTATGCTTTTATTTCTCTTTTCTTTGATTAAACCAATCAAAACTTTGACAAATCATTTTGTGAAGATTCTTTTGTAAATTTTGTGTGAAGAGAAACACTACACTCACACAAGAGAAACACTACATTCACACAAAGTTTAAAAAAAAATCCACAAAATGTTACATTTTTTTTCCGGAAAACTCTTGCACTTTTCATGTCTTTTAAAAATGATCATTTAACATGTTTTTCGAAGTTTCAATAGTTTTCTATAAATAGAAGGGTCAATATCAAAAAATTGCAACGTATTGTAATTTAGGAAAAGTGATCGGCGGAATATCCTGACATCCTTTTTTGACACACGTCATTGTTTATCTCATAAGAAATAGCTTTGACAACTTTCTTGACAGTGAATCACTAATTAATTGAAATGAGCGCGAGCTAAAGCTGAAACATTTGACCTTTTAGTAATTGTCCATTTTAGTAGTTAATATTTTAAAACTCTAGCTTATTCGCCAATTTTTGTTGATGTGTTAGGAGATCAAAGAAATTTCTATAAAAAAAAACTCAACGGTATCTGATCCCGTCTTTTACGGAGTAATTGAAGAGGTGAGAAATAGACAGTTTTATCCCTACATGAGGACCGTGGATAATTTTTTTTTTTTCTCTAAAGTATTTAAATTAGAAAATAAAAATAAAAACTTAAAAGACACCCGATCTTCTAGAAACTTTTTTCCAAGAAATGGAAAACGTGTTCAAAGTTAATTGTTTTCCAGAAAAGTTTTCCACTTTTTTCAGTTATAAAATTTTCTGAAGTTTTCCAAATTCTGTAATTCTGCAACCTAATCGCCATCACTACATTCCACCATCGCAGTCTCCGGCCACATCGTCTTAATTCAAGGGTAACAGCTCCTGTGCTTTGTTATTAATTCTTCATAATCTGGTCTATTAGCTTACTAACTCAACTTATATTTAATAAGGTCTTTTTCTCTGGCGTATTAAGGGCTGTTTGTTTACGCTTATTTAATGGGCTTATTTGTTAGCTTATATAACTAACCACCACCAAATGGCCTAGTGATAAGTTCCTTGGTTTTCTAGTAAGAGTTCAAGGGTTCAAACCTCGCTATGTGTGTGCATTTGGGGGTGGCCAGGGAAGGGTCGGAAACGGTCCGGGGGTTAACCCGTAGAGGCCACGTACATCTAAGTCAAAAAAGTTTGCGGTAACCTGAAGAGGTAAAACCTCGTTTATTTACCCGTTTATTAGCTTATATAACCAAAAATAAGCCCAATTCAAGTGTTTCGTTACGCTAATATGGTTGGGGACACGAGAGTATATGATGTGATACGGATTCGTATACGAGTGGGTAAAAAGGATAAACCTAGGCGTAACCCTAGCGGCAATCGTTCTTGGCCAACCAAGTAACAATCGACGGCGTTGTTCTCCGGCCAACCGAATGAACAAGAAACAAAACTGTTTCGAGAGAAATTCTTTATTCAATTCTTAAAAAAAACATCCCTCAATACAAAGAATAGTCTCGATATTTATAGGACAATAAGAATCAATCTAAATATAGATTGATTTAACTTTCCTATTCCTAAACATGTAATTAATTGTAAATTAAATGTTTTCGTAACAGCCTTTATTGACTACGCATATTTGACTTTGACTAAAATAAATAACTTGGAAGTTTCGGTTGGATTGGATCTTCAAAACATTTAGCCGACCCTAGCCACTTTCAGTGGGCTCAGCTTGGGTTGGGCTAAGTGGGCTTCCTCCTTGATCCGTATCATCCTCCCCCTCTAAAAAAATGACTCGACCCCGAGTCATCATCAAAGTCAGCATCGGGCGTATACGGAGAGAGGTCAGCAACATTAAAAGTACTAGAAACACCATAGTGACCTGGCAATTCCACCTTGTACGCATTATCATTAATTTTCTTCAAGATACGAAATGGACCATCGGCGCGCGGGTTGAGTTTACCAAAACGACCCTGGGGAAACCGGGCATGTCTCAAATGTATCCACACAAGATCGCCTTCTTCAAAAAGGACCTGCTTACGATGCTTGTTCGCACGAGTTTGGTATTGTAGATTGTGCTTTATGATTTGCTCGCGAACCTGTGCATGTAACTCTTTAATCTGGCTGAGAACACCACCAATTCCGAGCCCCGAAGCATCGCATTCCACTTCAAAAACGTGTTCAAAGTTTGGCAACGCCAAAACTGGAGCTTCGGTCACAGCGTGTTTGAGCCGTTCGAAGGCCGATTGTGCTGCTGTATTCCACACAAATTTGCTACTTTTTAAACACTCCGTAATCGGGGCAACGATCATACTAAACCCTCGAATGAACCGGCGGTAAAATGACGCCAAACCGTGAAAGCTGCGCACTTCATGTAATGATGTAGGCGTCGGCCAGGTTGTAATGGCTGAGATTTTTGTTGTATCCATACGAAACGGGCAAGGACTTTAGTTTATTGGGTTTTTGTATTGAAGTACTCAATCTTTTACTGTAAAAAAAGCCAATCGTTTATAAAAGACTCACGCATCTTGGTTTTTTTAAAGAGCCTCCACCGCCTCTACATCAGCTTCATTGTTGCTAAAGACCAAAATGTCGTCG
>BQNB010157356.1:0-12589 GCA_026074375.1 Tanacetum coccineum | reverse complement strand
AAGAGTGACGCAAATGCCCGTTCGAATCCTCCCTCAGTTTTTAATTCATGGTATGAAAGAACCTGGAGAAATGAATGAAGTAGCCGAAAAGATGTCATGTAACTTTCCTTTGCTTTGTCTTGCATTTGTTGCAATTGATGCAACTCTCTCTCTCTCTTGTGAATTAGAATACAAAAATTCCATTGAAATTCAATGTGTGAAATGAAATTAAGGATCTTAAGTAGATTAAGTGATTGTTGTTGTGGTTATGAGAAAGAAATTATACTTCACGAGATTTTAGAAATCTATGATTTAAACCGAGAAAAGAATAAACTTTTACGGGATTTTACAAAATCAAGAAGAAACCGTGAAATGATAATTGTTATGGGTTGTTTGTGAGCTTGAAATGAAAAAAAAAACTTGAATTAAGTACCAATGGTAGAAACGATTAAAACTAAATAGCTAAAGTTGAACAAATTGCAAAACTAAGGTTAAAATTAAATTTTTTAAATTAAAAGTCTAAAAGAAAAAATGATTAAAAGTAAAAGGTTGAAATTAAAATAGATTTAAAATCTAAGGGCTAATATTAGGCCGTGCTTGGTTTAAACTCAGTAATGGGAAAGGGAAAGGCAATGGTAATGTTGGGGAAAGGGAAAGGTATTCTCATTGCATTAACGACTGCTTGGTTGGATAGTCTATTATCATTACCATTATCTTAGATGTTGCTTGGTTAATAGAACTTTCTAGGGATGAGTGGGTATCATTTTGGTATCGTACTGGCACCGTTTTTGGTGTACCGGATTTTTTCCCGACTGAAATAAAAAATCACGTTTCCGGAATCGTATCTTAAAATGGTACCGGTATCGGTTCCGGTATCCGTCCCCGTACTAGTTCCGATACAACGGCACTAAAATGAGTAGTGAACTGAAAAGCAACAAAAAAGAAAGAATCATTGTTTAAAAGGTATATTGCATCTTGAATAAAAACATAATTATACCTTGAATACAAAGTATTGACAATCATTGCTGTTTAAAAGAATCATTGTTTTGTTTAAAAGATATATTCTTGTTGTTTCCATTTTCAATTATTTATACTGTCGAATTAACAAACAAAACAACAAGAATCACAATCCGGACTACTTTAAGGGAATACAATTTACCTTGGATGGATTTTCTTTGTTGCTAGTATGGATCTTTATGCTTAGATGGAAAGTATAATCATTATGTGAAAACAAATATAACTGATAGAAAGTGAGAGTTTGTTAATATGTATCGATCTTTATGGAGAACGTGGTGGGTGATTTTGGCGCGTTTAAGTGGTGGGTTAATTAGTATGGTAATCAAAACTAATCCCCCCGATTTACTGGGTAATGGACCAATACCCACTATTAGGTAATGGGTGATTGCATTATACTTAACCAACCTTCTTTATTCATTATGTTACTCATTCCTTATAGCCCAATATCCCCAATATTATTTATTATCTAAGGGTAAAAAGTTAAATTTTTATTATTATTTTTATTTTATTTATTTATTTTTTATTTTTTTATTTAAAAAAAATGAGTAAAAATGTTAAAGCAAGTAGTAAGGACTAACGTGTAACTCAGATTCAACAATGAGGGTTAATACACACAACCCAAGGCAGATGATGAAATTGACTTGCGTTCGGGACTGCATGTTGTTAATTTTTGAATTTACGTCTAATTTAAACAAACACGTTTTCTACATATGAGTTATCTTCTTCATTTAAATGGGTTTAAATAGAAACGAATGTTAATCTAATCTCGCGGAGTCATGTGTTTATGATTGACTATAACGAAAAATACTATGATGATCTACGAAGGATCGCGATCGTAAATGATTATAAGTTCGATGACCTTCAATGCGACCAACAAAGCGAAACTCGTAAATAACCTGAACATTATCTCGATAATGAACACGTTTATCACACGCCCAAAATTACCTACTTGTTTAGTTTTTTATTTGGCAGAGTAACGTTTATATTTGGCTAGTTAATAACGTCTTACTTGTACTGGTATCAAACCTTCTACATACTCGATATCACTAAGTCGTTCACCTTTCAACTGTGCCTAAGTTCGAATAGTGAACCGCTATGACAGAGTCACTATCAACAAGTACAAGACGTCACTATCTCACGTTTTGTTCTTTTTCTAACAGACGACAAACAAACAAAGAATATGTACTAATTTCTTCAACCCGCTATCAAGAACATATAGAAAATAAACCCATAAAATAAGCACTCCAAATAAGCCTTTTATTCTACAAAACCACGAAAATAAGCATAATAAGCTGGTTTAATCTTGGTGTACTAACCAATAAAAAGCCACGTCTAATAGTGCTAATACAACTCTAAATACGCTATTTCTCCAACCCAAACACGCACTGAACAGGCTCAAAAGCTTCAAAAGCTGTGAGACCACAAATAAGCTCTTTAATATTAAGCAAGAACGCTTGAAGCTTTTAAGGCACGGAAAATAAGAACACAGGAGTCCAACAAATCGAAACTACAAACCCCCCCCCGCCCCCACACACCTCACAAGCTGTGCAATCAAAAAGTAAGCCACAAAGAATAACAAAATAAGCTTTTATAAGCTCGATGAATAAGCTGTTTATACACGGTCACATAAGCACGCAATAAGAGTTTACAAAAAGTAAAACTCATGAAAAAGGAAAAAAAAATAGACACTATTAAGGTGGATTTCAAAAAGAAAAGGTGGTGTCAATTTTACCTTTGTTCAAACCCAAATGCTCTCTTTTATAAACACACCTTAAGTTGTTTTTGAAATAAAGTAAGCTTGAAAAACTATTATACCTTAAAACTATTCTTGTAGACAAACAAAAAAAATCTTTTGATGGGCTATAAGTCTTTTGGACCAAGACAAAATGAAGAGTTTTTGGATCGTAAAAAATAAACCAAGCCTAAAAGCTATAAAATAAGTCAAAATAAGATAAGCAATAATAAGCTTCGAATAAGCTTAAAAACAAACCACAAATGAATCACTCAACCCACAACCATGGCTTTTGATACCAATTGTAGGTTCCTATATTTCACACAAACATGAACTAGACAGGAAAAGCTAAGAAGAGGAGATGGTGCGGGAGCAACCACCTTAATTGCTGTGTGTTACATGCTTCAACCCAACACCGCTCAATGTATGGAGACGGGTTCTAAATAATCGTCTTACCGCCCCATAAAACGGGCTATAGTGTGGGCTTACAGTGGGTAAAGATCCGGCCCAATACCATAAGTTATACGATTACTATTCTAACTACGAGCTATGCTAAATATGAAATACATGGGGTGACCAAGTATTGTTATACCCCTCCAAGGCTTCCATGGAAGGGTTGAGACTTTGGAAACTTCACTTTTCATATTATTACACACATATTTGTTTCTCCCTCTACTCTCTCTCTCTCTAAACATGACTACCATATGGTTTGATTTACCAAGACCACCAGATCTATAATTCTTTTAAACTTAACAAGTGGTATCAGAGCCATGGTTACACTCTTGGGTCGTTTTCATTTTTTTTTCTGGTTGGTCTTGATGGTTCCGAATCTGTCACTTTTGTCTTTAAATCTGTCATTTTTTTTGTGTGTTTGTCTCGTGGTCAACGGGTTATTTACAGCTTATTAGAGCTTATTTCCATGGTCCTTTTTGTTGGTAATAAGCCTCGAAATAGTCTTGTTGTGTGCTGTGTGAATATGTCCTCTAATCAGCTTGTTTTTTTCTTGTTTATTGTTAAGTTTCTTTTAGGGTCTCTTATTTTCCAAAACTTATCAAAATAAGCAGATCTGGTGTTATTTTTGTTAACAACTTATTTTCGTGCCTTTTATAAGCTTATTTGGGCTGTTTATAGATTTGGGTTGTTGGGGTTTAGTGGTTATTATTGTGGCTGCTAATTCGAATGTACTTTTTCTGGGCTCTTATTCATGGTAGAGAGTTGATGAAATGGTCAGAAAACCAGATCCACATTTTTAGGAATAGTACGACTGTGACAGGTAGCGAGTTGGCCAATAGCAAGTTGAAGGACAGGTCTTACTAGCGAGTTGGTGTATAGGTACAATGAAGACAAAATCTCTAAGGCAAATACAAACGAAACATTCCCCAAATTTTCTCTAAGCAGCGAGTTGCATGGCAGCGAGTTTCTTGGCAACGAGTTACTAAACCATAACCCAAACCTAGTCAACTCGGTTCTTACCGAGTTGACCCGGGTCAACTCACTGAGTTGTGTCTAAGGTCAACAAACTGAAATGAAGAAAGAAGAGACTGACTCAATTGACTCAAACCAACAATTAACTACCATAACAACAATAATCAAAAGCAACTCAGACTTCATTAACAATTACACCATCTTCAGCCCACAACAGTAACAAATCTAACGATCTAAAACCTAAACCCATCGTCACATTTAACAAATCCATAATCAAATCCACAAGTCTAAACCTATTTTCCCATCGTCACAATCATTAACCCACAATCATACCCCATCCTCCATCATCCATCAAACAACTACATCTTTCCACAAGACTAGACACTCAAAATATTAAAATGATCTCAGATTTGGTTTCGTGTGGTACAAATGAGTATTTAGATCATATTAAGATCATTCACCTGAAATACACACTTCATCACAGATCTGTGAAGGGTATAAATCCTTCTTTAATATTCGAATGTAAAGAAAGATCTATAACAATTATGTTATATTCCATCTTTTATTCGATTTCTAAAATGCATGAACAAAATCAAACCTACCCAACACCACATATAATGATCTTCAAGCCGTTGTTCATCTGGTCTTGTACACGGTTAACTTAAGCAGAAAGTATAAAGGGTCTTTTGGTTGAGATTCATTTTTAAAGGAGTCTTGTTTGTGGCGTTCAATTAGCTATGATATATGAATCGATTGGATTGTGCGATAGGTAGTGAACGTTATCCATTGGAAATGATAAGATTGGTGCAACGTTTCATCTTATGAAATAAGGATGTGTTTGATTTGATAAGAGAAGACTTGTGGATCTGTATGTGGAGTGATAAGGGTTGATGCATGTGGATTTTGGAGAAAGAAGATAATGTGAATGCGTGATGTGTTTAGGTTAGTAATGACCTAATTTTTAGGTATGGAGTAATATAACCGGTTATAACAATATCATGGGCTGCGATTTTATTTAATATGCATTTGGGCTGGCATCTCATTTAATAAACAAGATGGGCTGCGTGTGATGACAATTTGGATTGTGTACTATTGATTGTCTTGGGCCTAATGATATGTGAATTTTGAAGATATGTGTAAAGACTTTGAGCTGAAATTCGTTGATGATGGGCTGGTGATACACTGTTTAGGCCGAAGTTGATGTTAAGTGGGCTGTTAATTATGGTATGGTGTTATGTGAGTAAGCCAAATTTTAAAACAATATCATATCAGGTGATGTCTAAGAAACCGGGTATAAGGCCACTTTGAGCTAAATTTTCTTTGTTTATGTATTATGAACTAAAATTCAATTAATGGTTTTAACCGGGATTTAAAATGACAATGTGACAAGTTTTAGTGACGAGACCGAGATCATTTTTATAAAGAATCATTAAAACTTAAAGTTTAAAGGCTAGATTCGACATTAATTTTTCAAAGTGTCTACGGAGTCGATTGGGTATCACTTATTTGAGATTGAAGTTGGATTTCTCGAAGGCGTGTTCTTATTTTATCTTGAAGTCGCCAGTGGTTAGATGCATGACTTTCAATGATAACTTGTTCTTGCTTAAGATTTAAGTTGAAGACTTGGTTTATCTAGTTTCCAGAAGTCAGGGTGGATGGTTGAAGACCTGGATAACTATCACTTAAAGAAGTTGCGTTGTAGTACTCAGTGTCACACGCAGTAGACGATGTGGATAATCGCAAGAGGTGATGAAAGTCTCATACTTTGTCTGGTGAGTATTGAGTACTTAGAGATTTGCTTGGAGCATAAATTCTCTACACCGTTCTTCCAATATTAGTGCAAGATTAAGTCACAAGAATGAGGAATTCTACTTCAGTTTCAAGTTTGGTATATCGGGTTTACTCCATCAGTGGTCACTTCAAATAGCCTACAAAGGGGTCGGTAAAAAGATAGTCAGAGAGAGTTTTATGAGTAGAGATTTGATCAGCAGTTGATTCTCACAAGATACATTTAAGTTAATTTCATTCTTCTCACAAGATTTCAAGTAAATGTGTGTTTGTTTTGATGATTCTGAGGTATCAAAACCAGCAAGGGGGAAGGAGACATACATCTAAATGCACAACGAGTACACGTGATGAACTTCATACCTTCTTCTTATTTGAGATCATTCCGGGAAGACATATGTCATGACCGTAGAGAAAATCAGTGTTTAACTCGTGGCTTTTAGTGTATTATTCCAACTACGTGGGGGAAGAGATGTAAGAAACTGTTTCTCTGATGATAAAAGAGGTACACAATTGTATGATGATTCCTCCAGTTAGTCAGTATCCTACAGGAAGAAATGTGTTCATCTAAGACTTAGTTGAATTTGGTGTTATCATTTTGACTACTTAAAGGGTTTAATTGTCTACATCCGGGACTTATCTAACTTCGGGTGTTACAAAAATATCATCATTATCCTGAAGGAAGAAATGCGCACGTCCGGGACTTAATTGACTTTTATGCTATGATTTCAACTTCATGAATGGGATAGAGTGTACTTCGGGTTTTTAGACTTCATACAATGAGACTGGTAGCATCACTTCAACTACATGGGGGAAGAGATACCTTGATATTTTTGAGTATGCATTATTTGAACTTCCAGGGGGAAGAAGTGAGAAGATTTATTTAAGCGTGAGAAGATACGTTGTTGATCCAGTTAATGTTTCCCCAAATAGTTAATCACTAAGCTTATTATTTAAGGAGAAATATTTGATGTGGTTTGCTACTAATTCCGTTGTGCACTTAATTATTCTAAGCTTGAAAGAAAGCTTTAAAACTGCTCAAGAGGGGATTGCTCATTTGGGAGGGGAAGCTTTAAAAGCATCTAAACATTGAATGTGGCATGAATTAGGGGGAAGCTAATTCAGAAGCTTCTCCTTAACCACAAGTGCATGGGTTACTTAGTTCGTGCCTATTACATTATTTCTCCTACAAGGTACTACAAAGATGATTCGTGTTGGAGTGTAGACTTAAAGTCAAAGGTCATAGAAGACATCATCAGCATTGGAAGCTTCATGGAAGTTCTTGTTCTTAATCATTATGTACTTGTTAGGAAAATATAATAAGTAATTCCATCTATCGTCCCATAGGGGAAGATTGTTAGGATTTCATTTTATGTGACGACATGACAGAATTACCATAGTTTATCATACCACCATACGTAGGGAGTAGAATAGGCATTTTAGTAAACTTATGTATAGATGGTGGTATAAATACCCCTCTATTGCTTCCATGGAGGGTGAGACTCTTGTAACACTTTCACTTTTCATATTATTACACACACATTTGTTTCTCCCTCTACTCTCTCTCTAAACATGACTACCATATGGTTTGATTCACCAAGACCACCGTATCAACTATTCTTTTATACTTAACATGACCTGATTTCAGGTGGATCAAAATAACATGGAGATCATCTAACAAACATATAGGGGTATTGACTTAACTTTTTCTTCCTCGTTCTTCTGCGAAATAAATACTACCATGAATCCCAATCGTCCTAAAACTGTATTTACAAGGATAAGGACTTAGCAACCGTGTACTATAACCGCAGAGAAATCAGTGTTCTAACTCATGGCTTTTGGTGTATTATTCCAACTACATAGGGGAAGTGATGTAAGAAATAGTTTTTGATGATAAAGAGGTACACAATGGTATGATGATTCCTCTAGATAGTCAGTATCCTACAGGAAGAAATGGGTTTATCTGGGACTTAGTTGACTTTGATGTTACCGGGTTAACTTCCAAGGGGAAGTAGTGTACAATACTTATTAGATTTGGTATTATGATGTATTCTGCTTAGTGAGAAAAAAAATTGTTGCTGAATTCCTGAATGTACACCCGATCGTATATCACAAGAAACCATTGACAAGTAGTAGTAGTATTTGTGTGGTTTTTTTTTTCTACATAAAATTCCGCTGTGCACGTCAATATATTTAGAGATTGTAGAAGGCATCTACAGTTTTAGAATTGCTACAAGTTAGGGTTGTTGGTTTAGGGGGAAGCTGTTTCAAATACTTTGCCAATAACAGGTGTCTATGAAGATAGCTTTTCAAGGACTTCGCAGCCATGGTATTGGGGGATGTTAATCAAGGTTCATTGCATTACTACTATGGTTCACAGATCAAGTTAAAGATTATAAATATCCAAGCTGGAGTACCAAGTTTTCAAGACCCAACAGAGAATTAGAAGATATCTTCAGCTTTGGGATGACATTATTTGAATGTATATTATAATTGATGGAACATTGTAGTAATTCAGTTATGTCCACATATTGGGGGGAGATTTGTTAGCCTTAAAATTTGTTGACTTATACGGAATTACACTAGTTATCATTAGGCAAGACCCGCAAGGACTAGAACTGTTAAGTTAGAATAGTTTCTCTTGTCTTGACCTATATATACCTCCTCCATACTTCCATGGAGGTGTGGGGATTCATTTTTGTATCATAAGGTGTGTGTTGTTTCTCTCTCTAGAAAACACACATCTTTTCTTCTCTACACTTTTACTCTCATTCAATAATATGGCTAAGCATTTCTTTTATTCTCCCTGACCTCCCGTGAAAACCACATTATAATTTATATTTTTGATCTTCACATCTGTTTCTTCGCTTGTAAAATTGTTTAATCTCTCTTCTAGGATTCTCTAATCCTAAATTATCAAACACATTATAAACTTTTTGTATTGGCTTTCGCTTCCTTTGAAGATTAATAATTTATTTGATTCCTCCGTTCGCATTGATTATTGACACAAATTCATTTTTTTGATATGTAATGTACTTGATATATGCTACTTTGATCATCAGTATGACATATTAATTATTTGTTTTTGCTTGTTTTCTCATCAGTACAGATATTCAATCTTTTTATCAAGGATTTTCATATATTGTAATCATTACATACAACGCAACATTTGCAGACATTTCATGCCTTAACCATTATTTAATCAATATTCATTTGCTATTAAACACTACTCAATTTATGACGTTCATTTCAAGCTATTCGTTATTGTATTCATCGGACACCTGCTTAGTTTTGGGTTCACATTTGTGCATCAAAGGCTAGAACTTTATATCGGTTGAGTTTTGGTTCGGGTTCACATCAGGAAGGGGATTGCTAGAATCGAATTACTGTTTATGATTGTGTTTGAGGAAGAGATCAATCTGTTCAATTTAAGAACAATCATGCAAATTTGGGAAGACAGTTCGGGTTCATTCGTTGGTAATTAGAATTCTTCAATGGCAAAGATTTGGGCTCATCAGTTGGTATGCGTGCGGGCATTGAAGTTCAATCACATCTCATTGAACTCTGTTGTTCGTGTTCGTGTCATTGTTCATGCTCGCGTTCGAATTCGATCCTAGTGAATCCTTATTTCGATCGGAGGTATACTCATGTTACACATACACGTTCTATTCGTTGATTTTAATATAATAGTTGTTGATTACGAACCAGGTTATAATAATAAGGATAAACCGATGTTATCAAGCGAGGAAGAAGACCCGTTATACATACTTTATATCAATGTCACGAGGCCATGCATAAAAATAGTTTCCAATATACTTAACTATGCAAGATTTAATAACCAACATTTAAAGAGTCCCATGCTACTATACTTAATTAACTAGTATACTAAATCATGAATTTTACTTTGATTAGTAGTTTATAAATATTAGAACACGAGTAATAAATATTAGAACCTATAGACGTCATATTAATCTTGTAAAAGATATAAGTAAGATTATAGTGGAGAAATGGTTTTGGACGTGACTTGTTTTTCATATTAAGTTTTGCATTGGCGACTCAGTTATATTGTTAAACTTGTTTTAGTTAAAACTAGTACTATAAACTATTGGATTTAAGGTAATGATCTCATTACAATCTTTTTAGAACAAAAACAAAAGGATATAGTAAATTGAGAAAAAGAAATAATGATAGGTCATGCATTAGGCGTCTTCTGTCAATGACCTTGTTAAGAATAGATAGATCTTTAAATATTTAACACACTAGAATAGTATATAAAATAACAATTTAATTTAAGATTCGATCAGATGATGAGTTTCATTTAATGAAATACATATTTGGTATTAATAGCAATTATTGTTTATATAGATTATTTGGATACTTGTATTTGAATTTATAAGTATTAAACTTGGATATTGTTTTTGAGCTTATAAATATTAAATTGGATATTTGTTTTAGGCCTAATTATTTTATACAAACTAAAACTTTAAATGCAATGCCAAATTTATAAAATTGATTTTATAAAAAACTAATTTTTTATTTTTTTTGCTAATATTTATAAATTCTAACTCGCGACTTACTTTTAGGTTGCATCTAGGATTTTCTTGGCATTCTCGACGTTTATTATCCATTATCATTTATCATATCGCTAAAAGGTGAGTTCATAACCCCCTTTTACTACCAAATTGTTTGCAAACTCTACGAGGTAAAATTACATGTTGTTTTTACTTTTGGACACAACTGTTTTTAAATTGTATGCTATCCAGATTATTACCTGAATATTATTGCCTAAGTTACCGCATTGCCATTTAAGTCCCTACCAGTCATAAACCGTTAATTGCTAATGTAGTAAGCACGCGTGCTATGGATAGATCTATCGAGAATGACAATACCCACCTTGAATTTCTGGTTACAGGTTTACCATGGTGCATTCTGTGAGGACAGTTAGGTTGTTGGCAAGCATCTTATATTTCCCTGGGGCACAAAACTAGTGAAGGTTTCCTGGGTCATGAGCTTAGTGCAATAATACTGTTTTGGATGCGTGTTGGGAATAAAGCCTTCTTGAAGTTACTACTGTTACAGTTAGTGTTGCTGGTACAAAAGTTACTACTGTTGGTGTGAAAGTTACAACTGCTTAAAGATTACAACAGCTGGAAGAGTTTATCCTGACAGAGAAGAGATCAAAGACTTATCAGAGAAAAGATAAAGATTGCTTATGTGATAAGTATGAGATATTTTTGTAAAAGATAATTATAAGTTATTTGTTTAGAAGATCATGATAACTTAAGAAAATATTGTAAGCCGGTTAGGACTCCTTTGTGTATAAAAGGAGGTCCTAGGGCATAGAGTTAGAGATCTAGAAATCGTTTGTTTTGATATTGATATAGCTTCAAGGTTTTGTAACCCTAACACTATTAAGAGTGTTCATATTATATTGAGGCTGAAAGTTTGGTAAACTAATTGTTATTGATCTTATTCATTACTGTTTCATTGAAATTCTTCTTAGTATCAATTAACTAGATTCATCATAGTCTTTGATATTCACAATCAAAGTTTCTATCATAGTTGTTTTGAATTTATCTAATAAAACTTAGCCTTATACAAGCTAAGCAAGATCTATTCTATTGGGATCAACAAGTGGTATTTGAGCTTGTGAGAAGCTTTGAATAAGAAGAACCTTTACTACACACAAGATCTACTTTTTCAAGAAGCAATGGATTCTTAATCTACTCAAACCATTAAGCTATCCATACTCCAACCTGGTGAGTATGATATCTAGAAGATGAGGATGGAGCAGTACCTATAGTGCATTGATTACACTTTATGGGAGATCGTAGAAAATGGTAATGCACCTATAGTAACAAAAACTGTTGATGGTAAGGAGACTGTTATCCCTCCTACAAGTGTTGAAGAGAAGACACAAAGAAGGGCAGAGTTGAAAGCAAGAATCACTTTGTTGATGGCTTTACCTAATGAGCATCAATTAAAGTTCAACTCATAAAAGGATGCTAAGACACTGATGCAGGCTATTGAGAACAGATTTAGAGGTAATACTACTATAAGGAGAACTTAAAAAAATCTTCTGAAGCATCAATATGAAAACTTTGCTGCATCCAGCTTAGAAGTGATTGAGCAAACCTATGAAAGGCTTCAAAAGCTAATTAGTCAACTGGAGATGCATGGTGAAGTTACTCCTTAAGAAGACATGAATCAGAAGTTCTTGAGAAGTTTATCACAAGAATAGACTATGCATACTATTGTGTGGAGGAACAAACCAGAGATTGAGACATTGAGTTTGGATGACCTCTTCAACTACCTGAAGGCTTATGAATCAGAGGTCAAGGGGACATCTAGCTGATCCACAAACTTACACAATGTAGCCTTTCTGCCCTCTAGCAACACTAATAGTGCAACTAGAGTAGTTAATACTGTTCATGGTGTTAATACTGCTAGTACTCAGGGTGCTGCTGATAGCTTAACAACTGTTGAAAATTTGAGTAATGTTGTGATTTATTCCTTCTTTGCTAGCCAACCAAGTATTCCACAACTAGATAATAAAGATTTACAACAAATCAATCCTGATGATCTAGAAGATATAGATTTGAGGTGGAACATTGCTATGCTGACTATGAGGGCAAGAAGATTCCTGAAGAA
>BQNB010157354.1:0-11762 GCA_026074375.1 Tanacetum coccineum | reverse complement strand
TATAGTCCCCCAAGTTGTATTTTCTTCATGTGGGTGACTTTAGACTTTGACTTGACTTGGCCTTTTCCATTTCGTGCTTGGGTTTGTTTGGCTTTTGGCTTTCTTTTTGGTTCATCCTTTCCTACACAATACAAATGCAAAACATACAAATACAATGTATTTTTGGTATGTTTTTAGTCTTTTAAGTCCGTTTAACGGAAAATGGTATGTGTAATTAAGCACATACCAAAATCATTCATCAATTTTGAGAAATGATGATAGTAAGACTCAATCGATTCCCCATCAGTAGAAGTGAACCTTTTCCATTCATTAAACAACTTAGCCTTTTTCTCTTGAATTCCGATATCAGAACCTTTCAGCATTTGTTGAACACGTAACCAGATTTCCTGAGCACTTTCACAACTATCAACAACAACATAGATGTATTCAGGAAGACTGAGAAGAATAGTCTGAATTGCTTGAGCATCAGCTTCAACCTATTTAAGTTCCTTTTCAGTGAGTTCATCATCTATCTGCTCATGAAAGGTTTCATTCACAGAACTTCACGATTTTGATCACCTGGTTTAGGAATCATTTGTTTGAAATATGGACCATTTATAATAGAATTGTAGATTAACTTTCCATTTGGTCTACTCTTAGCATAACGAAGAAGACGAGAAGATCATAGAACATAGTTCTCTTTGTTAAGCATAAGAGGGCGGTTTTTGGAACCGGCTGGATAAATGTCTTGTTGAGTCGACATTGTAAAAGTGATTATTGTTGTGGATTGAGTTCAATTAACGTTCACGGGATTTTACAAGTCTTAGATTTAAACCGAGAAAATATTGAAACTTTCTTGAGATTTTACAAAATCAAGAAGAAACCATAAAACAATAATTAATTGTTGTTGAAATTGTTGTTGTAATCGGAGTACTTGAGCTTTTGTTTACGATTAATGAGCTAAAGAGGACTAACGGTGAGATTTGGTTGAAAAAGGACTAACTGTGTAATGTAGAATCAACTAGAAGGGTTAATAAACAACAAATGACTAACTTTGAAAAGGTATTAGAGTTCAGGGACTGCATGTGTAATTGTCCAAATTTATTATAGTAAAAATGAATTTCCCTCCATAATAGTCATCTTCTTCGTTTTTAAATTTGTAAAATCACACAATTCTATTTCCTTTCTCGCGGACTTGTACGGTTATTGATGGTAACATGTGAATATAACACGTTGATCGAAAAAGGGTCATGATCACAATGGTAATCGTTAGACGTCCCGTAAGTGATCGTCACTCGAAACTGAAAATTCCGAAACGACTCAAAAATGATATAGTTTGCCCCTGTATACTTGTTTAATCGCCTCCTTTTCTGTGAGTACAAAAATGCCTTCCAAGCAAACTTGTTAGCTCGCCTTGCAACACAAGATTGTTAAATCGCTTCTCACACAAAGAGATGTTTAATCGCCTTCCACTAAAATTGTTAACACGCCTCCTACACAAGTTGTTAAACCGCCTTCTAGTGAAACTTGTTTAATCGCCTTTCACTGAACCTGTTAGTTCGCCTTGCACTAAAAGCTTGTTAACTCGCCTCCTTCAATAGAAACTTGTTTAATCGCCTTCAGCAGAAACTTGTTTACTCGCCTCCTTCAAAGCTCTAAAATTGTACTATTGTCCTTTTCTTTGTCTTGTACATAAACCAACAAAACACAGATCCATAATATTTGGAATTATGTCTCTTGTTGTCCTTTTGCTTTTTTAAACCGTGTACAACCAAGAAAAATAAGCTAACCAAAAAGTTTGTAAATAAGCTTTTTTAGCCACAAGAATAAGCTACGATAGGGCTAAAATAAGCTTGTTTACCACCACAATAAGCCACGAATGAAAGCTTTTAAAATCAATAAGCCAAAGAAAATTAACTAAGACTACGAAATAAGAAAAAAACTAAAATAAGCTAGGATAAGCTCAGAAATAAGCTAAAAAACACAAACGAATCACTAAACCCAACCTAGGCTCTTGATACCACATGTTACAAGATATCATTTCATCATCTTAAAACCTAAAATAAAAGAAAAATCTTAGAGAGCGAGAAAGAACTATAGAGAGAAATAAAAGAAAAATGGTTACTTGCACTTATGAGAAAATGAGAAGCAACACCCTTCCTAACATGCTAGGAAGGGGTATTTATAGTTACAAGAGATAAAACTCTAAGGTGGTTTGTTTAGGCTTTATGTTGGGCCTTAATGGGCTGTGACTAGCTTACTAATAGGCTTTAGCCCGACACTTAGGCCCAATTAGCTTAAATAAATTCCCGTAAACTACGTTTACCTATACAAGGCTCGAGAATAATAATGACCATCACTATACATAAAAACACGGCTTTAGCCCCGACCTCCGGATCTTCTCTAGTTAGTGTCTCTTATGTTTAACAGTATATTTTTAGTCTTTGAATTTTTGTGTGTTTAACTACTTTCACTATTATTTTTAAATCCAAAGTATGGAGGATTATGGATAAATTATCCGGAGTTATGATGATCATGAGACGATGAAAATACACCAAAATTCATGTATTAGTATGTAAAAAAATCAGAAAAATACAAAAAAGCAAGTTTGTAGAGTATTGTTGTATGTTGATTGAAATAAACCAACCTTGTACCTTCTTGTATAAAAGTGGTCGATATCACCACTTATGTTGTATAGTATGTATATTATGGAAGTTTGGGAGTTGTTGTCATGGGGACAATAACTAAGGTTGTATTGATCTATCCATTGATCAAGGCATTTAATAAGCCTAATTCGTGTCTACTAAAGCGTGAGTATTCTGTGTTAAAGCGCGAGGTGGTGTTTGATTTTGTGTCTTTTTCAAAGGATGGTCGGGAAAATGTGTAGCAACTTGATAGCTTAATCTATTTGTTTGTTTATTTTATTTTACACCAATTAAATTTCTTATACCTAATCCTTACCTTTGGTTTCCTTGAATGAGGATGCGTGCAATCACTCGTATCTATTCCGTTGTTACGGATGTGTATGTTTGGTTTCGACCGCCTTGTTAGAGTATTTTCGTTGTATAAGGGTTGGAAGATCCATACCCTATATCCTTCTTCTTCCTAACCCTTGGTTAAATCCGAATGAAGGAGTGAGCATTCATGTATATCTATTCCGTCTTTACGGCCATGTATATGTGTTTTCATAGCCTTTGTTGGGATGGTAGTTTTGGTGAAAGATTGTAAGAAAGATCAAACCCTAAGCCTTTAATTAAATCTAATTTACCTTTTTAGACTTGTTACTCCTTAGCTTTAGTGGTGGAGATGTGTATCCTTGTCAAGCTTATGATAGAATACTTGTCATGACCGAGCAATTGAGCGAACTACTTAAATGTTACCACATAGATGAGTTAAGTGATTTGAGTGTTTTCATTTCCTATTTTGTGAGGTGTTTGGTTGTGTACTAGTAATTAAATGAGTGAATTGCTTAAAGGAAAAATCCTACAACGGTTAGGATACATTTTTATAAGTTTTTTAAAGTCTACTTGAGGATAAGTAGGATTCAAGTGGGGGGATATTTGATGACATCAAATAACGTCATCTTATTAGCATCATTTATCCTATATTTCTTACTCACTTTGATATAATTATTGCATGAATTGGTACTTAATTGTTTATATTTGAGTTTTGCAGTAATTATGGAGCACTTGGTAAAGATTAGCATAAAGACATGCAATTTATAGCTTAAATGAAGACATTTGAAGATCACTATTTTGACAACATGATGACATCAAATAACGTCTATTTTATAGCATCATTTATCCCATGTTATTAACCCATTTTGTATAGTTATTGCAAAGAATTGTTACTTAATCGTTTATATTTGAAAATTGCAGTAATTATTGAGTAATTGGTGAAAGTTAGCAAAAGGCGCGCATTCTGGAGCTTAAATGAAGATATTATTAAGATTACTATTCTGAAGACCAATACAATGTATCCATCAAGGAAGATACGGCGTATCAGTGCCTACACTCACCAAAGACCACAGAAGGATAAAACTCAATACGCCGTATCTAGAGAGACTCAATACGCCGTATTCAAGATATGGAATCAATATAATATTCTGGAAGATATCAAGCGTAGTCCCAACTCCAAGAAATCCCCAATACGCCATATCCAACACTTGGATACGCCGTATCGCACCGACTTCCAGACCTTATAAATAGAAAACTCAAAAACGAGTTTTAGGTGTGCTAAATCATATTCTCGATACCTAAACTTCACAAAGGTGATTTTCGGAGGAGGAAAAAAGAGCAAGAAGATGGTCGAGCAACGTTATCAATTCCATTGGAGACAATGTTTGTATTCCATATACTTTAGTAATCATTCAGTTTTTGGTTATCATTCGTTAACGCGGTTAGTTTCCTTGGATAAATATCTGCTCTTGTATTTATTTTATGACGTTTAAAGGATAATCCTTCGGAGTTTTGCATTATTATGAAGATCTGAATGTTTGGTATTTGATTATCGCGATTTTCCTGATTTATCTTTTGAGTGCTGTGTTTATGGTTATCAATTTTATACTTGTTTACGCGCTTTTGAATGCTGACCTATCATTCATTGGATCTGGTAAAGCAGACCAAGTGATCTTGAGTCGGGGATAGCTCTCCATTTAGTAATTTATTACATCTAGAATCATTAGTTACACAAATATTGTCCTTCTAAGTCTTGTGTCTCAGGTTAAGCTTCGGGGATTAACGAGTTAATTGGATGTTTGCAAGGTTTATTTGGATGTGTTGACTAGCATGTTGACCTAGATAATTCAAACAGTAATGTTCTGATTTCATTGGATAGTTGAAAGTGGAATACTATGTGTATAAATTGCCATTATGCGGTAAGTGGCGGTAAAGTCTTAATGAGCTAGGGTTTAAACAAGATCACCATTCTTTATTCCATAAGGATAGTTTATAATCAGCAAATAAGGATGCCTTTAGTGGATGCTTTAATTGTGACAGAATTAATGTTGTCTAGGTCTTAGGATGAATGTAAACGCCTAAGTACTTAAGATTGATATGCACATCGACGAGATAGAAATCATTGCACTTAATAAACAAACCAACGTTCTAATCAGATTAATAATGGTTAATATAGTTTTCTTATATAAGGTTCGACCGCTCTTTCATATTTTGTTAATTAGCTTGCATGGGTAAAAGTGCCTTGAATTGATTATAGACACCAACCAAACCGTGCCAGTCTTTCAGGCTGAAAACCCCTCTTTTTCCCGTTAGAATTAGGATTTAGACTGACATAGGTTTAACATAGGTTTAGAATAGAATAGAATTAACATAGATAAGTATACCCACTATATTAATTCAATTGGATGATTTACACCTCGCTTCACGTGTTTACACCATACTGGACACCCTACTTACCACGAAACTACTACCGATCGGGTACACTGCCCGTTAAAGTGTCTTTTTTGGTTTAGTCAACAAAATATAAATTCAAAATGAATCTATAAAATATACACCACACAACGACACATCAAGTTTTTGGTGCCGTTGCCGAGGAGTGAAAATTAATCTTGATTTTTATTTGATATTTTGGTTTTTAACATTAGATTAGATCTAACCCTTAGGAGTAGTATAGTTTAGAGTAGTTTGTGTTCTGGCTTGTTTATTGTGTTTGTGTGATACGGCGTATTCAATTCACTGAATACAACGTATTGGTTAGTTAAATGTTCTTCTAGGATGATCCCAACATGACTATGGAAGAATATATCAAGTTTGTAGAAGAAAAAGCTTGTATGCATGGTCGGGTGTTTAACTGGCAAACTACTACATATGGAAAGGTCAGGGTTGATGAAGATCTTTACGACCTCAGATCTGTTGGAGCTGAATTCCCAGCTATTGTCATTGACGATACCGTTACACCTCATGATGCACTTCCGTGCAAATATCAAGTAAGTACCCCTGTCAACGATGAGATCGACTTTAGAATATCATTTGACGAATCCGACGATGAGGATTACATAATAATTTGTGACATAAACTCGTTTTCTTATAAAATGATTTTTGTCAACGATTTAAAAATGTATTCGGAAAATGATAATGATAAAGTCAATATGCCTGTGCTTCCATCACCCGAGCCTACGGTTAGTTATTTTGATGATTTAGACTACTTTAAAGATTTTGAGAAAGAATTTTCAGCCATTGTTTACAATGATGCTCAAACGTCTAAATTAGATTTCTTAACAGAACCCACTGTAAGTCCTCATCATATCGATGAATTTTATTTGAAAAGTGAAACATCATTGTCCGAATGTGATGAAGAGGAACAAAACGTTTTATACTTTAATGATCTATTTCCTTTCAACGTAGTTTATCCTAATAATTTAAAATCGGATAAGGACAATGATGATGATAAAGTCGATATTAAACACTCTTCGGGGAATTTTTCTGTCAAACCATTATGTAATGTAATAAATACCAATGATGGTGCCTATGCACATAGGTCAAATAAGCTTTTGGAAACAAGTCATGATACATCTAATAAATTTTTCAAAACTGAAACTTTTATCAAGGGATTAAATTTTAATATCATGACTTGGAATAATCTTAACAAAGGGATGTCATTCATTTTCCTAATCATGAATTTTTATGTGCCATTTGGCATCCCGTTCGACCCCAAATTGTTTTATAAGGATGGGATTAAATTGGGGCAAATCTAACTTAAAGACTTTTCTGTAAACAAAAGTGCTTGCCGAGAGACAACCCAGAATGTATTTTTAATTTTTATCGAGTCTCTCTTCCCAGATAGCTAATACAATGTATCCGAACCTCATGGATACGGCGTATTGACTATCTGGATGTTATGTAGTCTTTATTTTCAGCACAATCTATACGACGTATTCATTAAATGAATACATCGTATACATGTATCAATACGACGTATCCTGGGGTATGGATACGGCGTATTGACTTCCTGTACAATTTTAGGTATTTATTTCAAGTCTAACCAAACGAATACACAGAGATAGAATTGCATTTGTTTTCGAAGAATTTCTACAGGACCTTGTGAAAGAAATATTGACAAATATTGGTGGAGAATTTAAATATTTGGAGATCTTGATAAACTCAACTTGGAGAATCTACCGAGCAAAATATCAGGGGAGTTTCTCATTCTAATTCTTTTAATTCCTGTTTTAATGTTTATCTAACCAACGAAGGACGTTGTATAATTCAAGTTGGGGGGATGGAATTGAAAGTATACTTGTCCTATTTCTCACATAAAATGGCATAAAAAATCATAACTATTCTTAAATTTAAAAAAAATTCAAGCATACTTTTGTGAAATTACTTGTTACATAACCTGCACACAATAACCCTTATTAGATATTGTGAGGATTTAACCTTATCCGTTTCCAAATGTTTACCCAAATTCCACAAAATATGAGTGTGCCGATGATGTTGTAGACTTTAGAACTTGGATTGGTATATCTATTCGAGACCAACAATAATGAGTACTATGAATTTAGATGAGTAACTTTGTTAAATTGGTAAAATTTCTAGGATTACACCCAAAAAGCATTTATAGTTGTTGTTTATTTAACTATCAACAACACTGGTATTGTTTTTAAATCCCTGTATAAACCCTTTGTTTACTCTCATCTTAAGAGTAAGATACCCCTAGAAAAACCAATAGAGCCAATCCTTTAGGAATAACACCAACTGTTTGTTTCGTTACACCTTTACACCTTAGCCTACCCTGTTAGATTAAGTCCATTTATCAGTTGCTAGTTGCTTAAAGTGTAAAGTATGTATTTCCCGAGTCTTGTGTCAATTTTCTATCTTTGGTACGGTTGGGAAAAAATTTGCACATTGCAAATGGGAATGTATAAAGTAGTCAAAACTCATGTATTTTTACTACCAACACAATTATTGGTACGTCCGAAGAATGAAGAATTATCGAAGGAATTATCCGGAGTTATTATGATCGTAAAGATGGTGAAATTACACCGAGTTTTGTAGTATATATAAAAAAATAAAAAAATGAAAAAATTAGAAAAATCACAACAAAAAAGGAGGAAAGTTTGAAGATAATCATTTCACAAAATCTTAGACCAAAGGAATCATATGAAGGATCGATTATTCGTTGATATGTCTTATAAGTCAATGATGTAAAGGTTTGTCTAAAGTGGTAGATATCACCACTTGTCTTGTAAAATTGTGTAAAGTATGGGATGATTAGGAAGTTGGCCGTTACGAGAACGCTAACTCAGGTTGTTGTTTTTTATCTATGATCAAGACGTGTGTAAATAGTTGTGTCTTTTTCATGTAACCAACCGAAGAAAAAATGCTAGGCAACTTGTTTCTTAGACTTAATCAATTGTTTCGTAATTTTTTATTAAACCTAATTTATTTCCCTTCCTAAACATTAACCCAGGGGTTTCCGCTAAGAGAAGTTATCGACATGCATGTTTATTCCTCGTTACAGCCATAGTATGTATGAATTCAGCTGCCTTGTTGGTTTTATTACTAATTGGTGAAAGTTAGAAGATCCTACCCTATATCATTCTTTAAATGCCTAAACCTTGGTTAAATCGAATGAGGATGTGATCGAACACCCTTTCTATTCCGTCGTTACGGCCATGTAATGGGTGCTTCAGTTTGCCTAGAGAGGTGTATCGAGGGTTGAGGCCCGGGTTCGAGTCTTGCTCACCCGGGTCACCCCTTGTCTCCTCTTTTTTTTTTAATTTTTTTTACAAAGTTGTTAATAAGCAATAAATAAGCAACTTTTTTATTTCACAAAAATAAGCTCAGAAATGAGCTTATAAGCTCACAGAAGCTTAAAAAGCAAAGAACACTATTTTCTTGATTTTTTAACTGAAAAAGCTATCAAATAAGCACGAATAAGCTTAAACCTAACCTAATAAGCTAAAATAAGCACATTGTAAGTAAAAACAAAGACAGAATGAGCACAAATAAGCTTATTAAGCTTATTGGCCAAAAACTTAAGTTTTTGGCCAAAAGAGCTATTAAGCTCTAATAAGCTTAAAATAAGCAGTGATAAGCCCAAATAGGCTCAAACATGTCTAATAAGCTAAAACAAATAAAAATAAGCTAAAGAGAAAGGAAAATAAGCTGAAAAACAGTGAATAAGCAAAATGGGTAAAAACTGAAAATTGCAGCCTTAGAACATCTTTTTTAAGCTTAAAAATAAGCTTGAAGATGGATCCTTATGGACTTCTGGCTTATTCCATTGTAAAGAGTGGCCAAAAAGCTATTTAGATCAGTCCTTGAAAAGTATTTTGAAATACTAATAAGCCCTTAAATAAGCTTGGAAAAAGCCTACTTGTGCTTCATGCTTGCTGTGTAAAACAGCAATCACCAAGTGTGAATGGCTTTTTTAAGCTTAAAAATAAGTGCTTATATGAATTCCAAAAAGCTCAAAGTTTGAATTTCTAAAAACTAGGCTTAAAATGCTTTAAGAAAATGCTTTTGGTTTTGATTTTGAAACACAAATAAGCTGTGAAAAAGCTTATTAAAAAGGCTGCTTGTGCACAAGGCAAACACTTAGCAAATTTTATGACTGTTTTGACCCATTAGCACAATTGGGTCAAAACAACTTCAAAGCAATAAGTCAAATGCACAAAAACACTTAAAATGAGACAGAAACAAAGCACAAAAGAGCTTAAAGAAAGGCTTAACCTAATAAGCTTAAGCTTCTGTCCAATTTTCACAGAATTGGACAGGAAGCTGCAAAAGCTTATAAAAAAGGATTTTAAAAATCAAAATTTGTAAAACAAGCTTATTTAAGTAATAAAACAGCTTAACAAAGTTGGATTATCAACCCATTTGCAAATTTAACCTCTTTTGACCCATTTAAGCCTTTGACCCAAACACCCCTTTAAATTCTGTTAAAGGACTTTTAAGCTAATTAAAGGTGAATTAAGCCATGGATATTGAAGACAGTAAGTTAAATAAGCATAAAAGACATAAATAAGCAAAAAGTAACAAGAAATAAGCACTGAAATAAACTAGAATTAAAAATGACAGTAAACAAGCTAAATTGGACAGAAAATGGTAAAAACTTGCATAATGAAATTTAAACTTATAACACCTATATTTTAAGCACTAATAAGCAATAATAAGCATAAATAAGCATACCCAAAAGAAAAATAAGCACCAATAAGCTGAAAATAAGCTAATGCTAAAAATGAGCTAAAAATGGAAATTGAGAACTTACAAAGCCCTTTGCTCTAAACAAGGGCAAATAAGCTAGTAAAAGCTTAATCTACAAGCTCCAGCTTATTAGAAATAAGCTGGTATTGTCCATAAGCCCATCCAATTCTGGCTTATCATCCAAAGTAACAAGCTGTGGTATTTTGAGTGGAATTTTTAAGTACAAGTTCAAATTTTACTTAGCTTATTAACTTGTTAAGTGAACATAGCTTATTAATAAGCTGTTTTAAGAGCTTTTTAACACATATAAAGGTAATTTAAGCAGTTTGACAATAAAACTCAAAAACGGGTATAAAACCTTAAAACTTCAACACTTCATTAACTTTTAAAAAGAGTACAAAGAACTTGCAATAAGCTGTAAATAAGCTGAAAGAAACATAAAAATGACTTAATTTAAAGAAAGATAAAGACTTCTACACTACATACTAAATTCGGCTCACATAGCCTCCTATTTATACTAAGAGCTAAGTCTTCAGCCCTTCTTTCTTGTGTTTCTTCTGTGAGAGACTTCAAAGCCCTAATCCCAGCCATTGATAGCAATTGTGCTTCTTTAAATCCATCCTAGCCATTGATTCGGCAAAAGTTATGGAGAAAAGTGAGATTGCCAACATGGCAAGGCCCCTTTTTTGGTGGGAAAGATAGTGGAGAGGAGGGGGGAGGTTTATCCATGGAGATGGCAAGGAAACGCAGGGTAAAAAGGTGGAAGTGAACCCGTGAGTTCACCTTTGTGTTTTGGCGGGAAAAATAGTTACGTCTGTTATCAACAGACAGAAGTTTGGTATATTGGCAAAAGTGACCCCTCACTTTTTCTTTCCTTCTTGTACAAAGCACCTTCATTAATGAAACTTTGGGGTTTTGGCAGAAATAGCCCCCCAAAGTTTTATTAACCTTTTAAAATCAATCCCATTGATATAACTTTGGGGATTTGGCAATTTTGGTCCCTCAAAGTTATATTTTGCATTTTTCTTCCTTAAAGTCTTCTTTGTTGACTTTGGCAATTTCCGGCTTTGATTTGGCTTTGTCTTTCGCTCTCTTCCATCTCGTGCCCAGTTTTGTCGTTTTTGGCTTTGTTTTTCGTCCTTTTCTGGATATCCGTTTCCTGCACAATACAAATACAAAACATACAAATACAATGTATTTTGGGTACGTTTTTGGTCATTTAAGTCCATTTCTGCGGAAAATGGTATGTGTAATTTAGCACATACCACTATGCTTGATTGAGGTGATTCGATTGGAGATTATGTGTGTGTGTGTTTGAGTGTGTTTGTGTGTGTGAAGAACAGTGAAACCAAACAGGATTACATCTAAGTTTAACATTATTCAACTTTGGCACATTTGGCCCCTCTTGTTTAGATGACATCTAAGTTTTGCATTTAAGTTTTATAAGGTAAAATCAAGTTAAACTATTTGGCACTTTTTGTCCCTAAAGTTTTATACTCGCACACCTATAGACTTAAATAAGCAAACTACACCCTAAAGGCAAAAACAGATAACACATAAAGCACAAGCAAGTTAAACTTAATTAACTTTCTATCAAGAGATATTACGTTATCGTTT
>BQNB010157352.1:0-15161 GCA_026074375.1 Tanacetum coccineum | reverse complement strand
GTGATAATTGTGTTTATAGAAAAGAGAGGTGGGGTTGAGTGTGGTTTACCACAACCGGCCATAGGGCCTAGGGTGGTGAGAAAATAAAAATTTTTTTATTTTAGTTTGTAAGTTTAGTGAAAGTTAAATTAAGAAAAGGTAAGGATTTAAGGTGAAAACGCGAGTTTTAGCAAGAACGTTCGTAAACGCGGATCACAACGGAAATGTAATTGATGAGAATTATAATCATCGGGGAATATTATGAGGTTATTAAATCACTTACGATGCGAAGACGGAATAGATTTCTAATTACGGCTTACGCAAAGCTAAAAATGGGAAAATCTTACTAAATTGGGTAAACGTAGAATTACTAACTTTGCTTAAAATGAAAAATAGAAATAAAGCTCGGAGTAAATAATGACCTTAAGTACGGAATGTTACATAGCCCTTAAACAGGAGTTTAGTTCTATGTGTCTATCAGAAATCCCCCAAAGAAGAGCTTCTGATTTGGAGTCTATGTATGGTTTTTAGGTCAAAACTTTTTAGTGTGCGATCAGATCCGAAACTGAGTAGTTAAAAGTTTGATTTTATTTGAGGCACTTAAGAAGGGAAATAAATTAGTGGAAAAATCTTGGAGTTAGTAGACTCATGGTATTTAACCTTTGATTTTTGGTAGAATTTATAAAGCTCAGTAGGTTTGGTTTAGAAAATGGTAAAGTGAGGTCA
Organism: Tanacetum coccineum; assembly: GCA_026074375.1. Lineage (NCBI taxonomy): Eukaryota > Viridiplantae > Streptophyta > Magnoliopsida > Asterales > Asteraceae > Tanacetum > Tanacetum coccineum. Next base: position 14,456 of record BQNB010157352.1, on the reverse strand, counting down.
AAATTCTGCGTTTTCGGGTAAATTTTAAGACTTTGAAATAATGTGTAAACAAATTGGTTAATGTCGGGCATGGTGTCGGGGTGACCCATGAGGGTAACTAAACACCTTAGACATCCATCATATAATTGTTACATGTGCTTAAGCTTTTGCCTTAGTAGCGTGTAACACGAGTTATTTTGTTGTTTAGATTTGTGCTAGTTGTTTGTGAAGCTTTTGTTGGAATCTTTTGGAAAGCTAAGCAAAGATGAGTTTTATAGCCCCTTTTTCTCATGTTATTTTGGGGTGAGAATGATCCCTGTCTTGTTGTCGTGTCAAAATGTTTTTAAGCTTGCTGTAGTTATGTGTATTGGATCGTGGGCACGTTCCATCCCGTTGTGTTGATATATGATATGTTTGGTATTGTGGATCCCAATATGCAAAACGAGGTGTGACGGTGGTAAGACTGTGTGAGCTAATATGAGGCCATGTAGCACACATATGTAGTTGATATGATTGTGGATCGTGGGCACGTTCCGTCCCGTTGTTGTTAATTGTTGTCATGAATTGTTTTGGTAATTGCAGCAGCTAATGGAAAGTTTATTTTAGATATTGTTGTATGTTGTAAACCTATGATTCTCGCTCAACTTTATGTTGACATTTTAAGCATCATTTTCAGGTGAGCTTAATGGTGCTAAGATAGAGCGAAGTGGCTAGAAGAGACCGTAGGATGCTTGGAGTTTATTTATGCTTTCTGTTTGAATAAATGTGTTTGCATGAATTGTTTGGATTATGTTTTTGCATGTCATTTATTGACGAGACCTCTTTCTCATTAATAAAGACACCATTAGGTTTTGGGTATTGTTATGACACTTTGTGTCTTTGCTTTACTTTAGTTTTCATTTTAGTATTCTCTATATAGACACCATGTGTTGTGATGATATCCATTCTTGTTTACGCCTCGCGTTTCCGCCTTGGCGGGGTGTGACAGATTGGTATCAGAGCCTTTGGTTATAGAGAACTAGGTGGTTGAGCCTAGACTATAGCTTAAGGGTCCCTCATATAGTTGCATTTTAGGGCATAAGTGTTTGTGTACGTATATACCGTATGTTCCCGCTACCTAAAAGCTTTGAAATTCTTTCTATTTTGAATTACTACTATATAATATGAAATATATACTTTTTCATTATGGGGATCTAATAGTATATACCCCTTTGTTATTGTTTTAGTCATGTCTTCCCCTACCCCTAGGAGATATCGTTGGGAGATTGTTTACCTCACTGGACCCGCGGAGTTGGGTGACTTTTGAGAGAGAAAAGTCAAACCCAAGCGAGGCCCAACATAAGTTTATTTCGTTTTCTACCTCGATGCGTTGCTATAATCGAGGATTGCTTTTATATTTTGGGTCACGTTTTCGATTGGTTTATAATTGAGCAAGGACAGGAGAGAATCCAGGTATTGCGGATACTTTAGGAATATATGATTTAGTACGGGAGGTGTCACCAACAATAGCTCAAGGCATGTTTATTACCTAAACAAGACAACAACAAAATAAAAAATTACTATAAGTAAAAAAAATTAAGTTCTGAAAGCTATGTGGAACAAGGATTACTTCGACTCTAAAATGAAAACCTAAAAAGTAATCTAAACGTTCCTTAATTTATTTTTGACTCAATCTAGAGTGTCAAAAAATATATATTAAATTATATATTTCGACATCTAGTGTAATCTTGTCACATCTTGTGTTTTAATAAGTAGGGTGTGGATTGTTTTGATCTTAGCTTAAATTTTAATAAAATGATCCAAATGTTCCTTTATCAACACAAGACTTGACTAAGATCGTCGAAAAAATATACAACTTTATTTTGCTGACTAAAGTGAGTTCATTACGTATGACTTGACGAAAATGAAATAGTGTTTGTTTTGACTCAAGACTATTGATAACATCAAATATTTAATACTTTTTCGTATCAAATTCCCATGTTTATTGCACTTCTTTATGACATTTTTGTACTTAACTCGTTAATATTTTGTATTTTAGGTAATTTGGGCAATGGAACGAAAAAGATGCGGAAAACGGCTTTTTATATCAAAATCAGCATTATTCATGTGTTACGGCGTAATTTACACATTGGTTACACCATAACGTTGCTGACAAAGAGATTACGGCGTAAACATCTTTGGGTTATGCCGTAATCAGTTATTTATCACGAAGATTTGGAAGCTTTGAAGACAATCATTTATTTAATACGATGATTCGGTGCTGATGAGGCTTTACGACGTAACGTCCCATATAGTTACGCCGTAATCTTTTATTATGAAAATTATATTGTTGCCGACTAAGGGTTGCGGCACAATGTGATTATTTATTACGCCGTAACCGAAATTATCACGTAAAGACGGAAGCCACGTCAGGTAGTATTCGGTGTAACGTGTATTGGGTTACAGGTAAAATCACGGGGTCTATTAATTGTGCGAACAGTTTATACAAAGTTTCACTTTTCACCATTTAGTGGTTAAGGGCAGTTGTGACTAGTTTCGAACTCTCATTTTAGCTATAATGTTTATGATTCGAATTGAATATTATATTATTGAAATCATTGTTTGCTTTGTCTCTCTGCAAAAAACAACAGACGAAAGAAGAAAAGAAGGAGCAGGTAGTTGTCTGCCTGATTGGTTTGGACCGTATCTAGGGCGAACCCCTTCGGGTTTCGACACGGGATCCAATAGTAGATCGGGGAGTGAGTATGATTTCTGTCACTCGATTTGTACATGATTCATCAACAAATTACAGTTTGTTTTAATTAATTATTTTAAAATGTATTGGTCTCGGCTTAATTTGTTGACGCTTGATATTTATTATGTTTAATTTTACTCTTGTCATTTAATTTATTAATTATTCCTTGGTTAATTATTTTTGATCTCTTGGTCTCACTATTGTTTCGTTAGATATTCCTTAACTATCGTGTAACCCTGGGTTTTGGTAGTACGGGTGGTTTGGATCTTGCTTGACCCATTATTAGATTATCACGTCAATATGGGATCAACTGGGTACTAGGGCAGAGTAATTACTTTGTCTCTAGTGTAGGAACTAACCGGTCTCCGCACTTATCACTCAATATACTTAAAAAACACAGGAAATCTTTCAGAGGGGGTTAATAATCTGTATAGGTTATTAGATAAGTTTAAGAATAGTTGGGATTAATCACTATGACTTGGATGCCCTGCTCGCGTGACTCTTTGGGGAATGTGGGATCGCAAGAATTATAGGGCAGACTAAATATATCTATTATGGTCTGTCGAATTTAGAAACCACTAATAAAACAAGAATTAGACATTGCACTTGAGATCAAGATAATTCAACCTTGGATATTTAATTAAGTTATACGGGTTCATCTTCTTAGTAGTTTTCCACTATATCAATTCCTTTGATTGATAAAACCACTTTAATTCCTCTCATTTATTTTCTTACAACCCAATCTCAAAACAGCATTTAAAAGTGAACAATTTAACTCAGATTTACTTCCGCCTTTAGCTCTATCTCTTAATGAAGGAAAGCCGCGTCAAGAAGGTTACGGCGTAACCATATATTTGGTTACGCCGTAAAATCACAAGGACTAAAGTTGCGCTGAATTCAAGAAGTTTCATTAATTAGTTACAAATGTTCATGAAAGACCAGGGGCTGAAGTTGTACACATATTAAAGATTTCCTTTACTATAAATATTAGATGAATGAAATCAATTTAATGATATCTCGTACAGTGGTGGTGACCCGAAAAGATTAAAAGGAAAAAAGATTGTTCGCAGTTGGGTATAGGGCAAACTCTTCGGGGTTTGTCATGGCTTTCGACTAGGGGATCGAGAGCATTAAATTCGCACAACTTGTAATTATACTTCAATTTTTTGTGGTCAATTTAATTATATTATTTTGGCTTATTGGATCCATCCATATAATTGCTGAGGTTATTTTTATTAGTTATGTTTAATTATTTATTCTTGGCATTTAATTATTTTAATTATCTTATGATTATTATGTTATGATCTCGTTGTTTAATTATTTTCTTTATTAAGTTTTATGTTGCATAATCTTGATGTTAGTCTTAGATCTGGATTGCGAGAACGCTAAGTGCAAAGTTACCCACTTCACTTGGATGTTCTCAATTCTTCAGTAGTAGTATCCATATACATTGGAGTTTTGATGTATACCTATGACATCGGTCTCTTGATCTTGGATCTAAAATTAAGTGTTTTGCAGCTTTAGCACCGATATAATTATAATTCAACTTTGGCCCTTACTCTCGTAAAGAAGTAAGCTTTTACCATTGTTCAATCACTCTGGTATTAGGCGCGACCATCATTCGAGTCATGGTTGGGTTAGCATTTTACCATATGAGGAATTTTAAGATTGCGACAAGACATTGCACTAGAGATCATAGTAATTAATTGCGTTCTTCCTTTCCAGTTGTTCACCACTATTCCAAATCCCTTTTCGACAAGCTAGGCTTACCACCAAAACAACTAGACAATAATCTCAAATACTCAAACATGTTTTCTTTCCTTCTTTCTTAGGTAGAATAATACACAAATCGTTCTTTGGGTCGACACTCGTACTTACCAATCAGTACACTATACACAATAGGGTACACTGCTCTTTAGTGCGTAGGAATAGTCAAGGTAGTTAGGGTTTTAGAAATGTAAAACCTGACGTAGTTTTATTTAATAGATATTACGCATCAAGTTTTTGGCGCCGTTGCCGGGGAACGGTTTTTGTTGTTTTTAATTATTTGATTAATATGTGTGTGTTTGTTTGTGCTAATGTGTGTGCTTGAACCTTCTGTTCTTCTCTCTTTTCTGAGTGTTTGCATGAATGATTGACTGTTGTTACGGCATAACCAATCATATGGTTACGGCGTAATGCGTGTGAAAAATAAAAAATAAAAAATCCGTTTCAGACTTGGATATGGTGTGACTTGGTAGTGCTTGTTATGCCATATTTGGGTTTGAAACACCAAAAATAGCTTGGGCATTGCTTGAACCTTAAAATTTATTCATGAGTCAAGTAATTGCCATTAATGTATGCTCCTTAAAATTTATTCCCGACTCAAGTAATTGCCATTCAAAGTCGCCTTTCCTCGTAATTATGTGGTAAGACTGCTTCCAATGGCAGCAATTACGGCGTAACAAACTTAGTTACGCCATAATCATTGAAGTTGTGGCGTAATCCTTGCCATGGTAACAACGTAATTAAACTTAATCAAAAATTTTAAAATGGTCATCCACATGATTAAGGCGTAACCCAATCCTTGGTTATGTTATAATCTCTTCCTGCAAATCATCAAATTGTTTGAAATTTTAGAAAACCATGTATACTGGTAAATGAACTTTGTGGGTATGTTCTATGGAAACCCTCACAAGACTTCACTGGTCTACTTAGGCCACCAAGTGGTTTAAAAGGCTTGTTGGATACGCTAAATGCAACCATGATTCTTACAAAAGTGAGGTAGGTTTATTTGTATAGTTTTGTATATTTTATGCTATTATGCTTTTTGTCCAGGTTTATGCTTTTGGTATTAGCCTTTCTTACAGTTATGCAGGTAATGCACAGGACGAGGTACTAGGATACTAATCAAGCTACAATGAAGCATCCTGAACTGTCCTGGTTGAATGCTATTCTGGATGATGATGAAGTTGCCTGTGATGGTGGATGTTACTCAAAGAAGAAGACTTGGAGCATTGCTTAGAGCATGTTGTCTCTTCATATCACCAAACAATTCCAGGGGAGTAATCCGTTCCATTTCTAACCCTTCCTATGACTCAAGTGGGGGGAAGGGATTAGAAATAAACACCCATTTAATTATACTTGCCTTTATTTGTCTAGTTTATTTTGAAAAATATTTCATTAATAAAATTTTTACATGTTTTTCATTACTTAACTAGTTAAGACTATACTGAGCACACCTACCTTATAAGTCCATTGTGTGAGGATAAGCCTTTCCGTTTTCCCCTTATACATAAATTCATTAAAAATGAGTGTGCCGATGGCTGTAGTAGACTTTAGAACTTGGTGTGGTATATCTTTTCGAGACCATAATAATGAGCATTGCACCTAGTGTAATCGGTGTAGCTGTGATAAAAGGCAAATTTTAGGATTAACCCCAAATAGCCCATCCATGTTATGTTTGTGTATATTGACTTTTCACACTGATTAGTTAACCCCTCTTTTAAACTCCTTGTTGCACTCATCTTTAGTGCAAGATACCCCTAGTACAACCTGCTGAGCCTTTCCCTTCATTTTATAACCCAATATATGTTGTTTCGTTACACCTATTGCCTTAGCCAACCCTGTAGTTTCTTAGTCCATGATCGGGGAGTTGCTGGTTAGTTTTGGGTTCCACTGGTGAAAGTTGCGGGTTAGGATAAAGGGTATTTGAAGAAAAGACAGGTTTTGAATACAATTGATCTCAAGTTGGGGGGGGGACACTCATGTATATATGTGTCTGTATTGTGATTTATTGTATCCTTGTCTTGCATAAAAAAAGAGTCAAAAAAGAGAGAATAAAGAATGCAAGCAAGTGTTTATTAGCTGATCATCAGCTTATTTGTCGTATTGTGGTAGTATTTTCGCCTTTTCCAGCTGGCGATGATTCTGTCTTTCACGGGTAGTTCTATCTCTCCATTCTATTATAAGTCTATTTGTACAATGAGGGCATTGTACAACTCAAGTGGGGGGAAGGAAGATAGAAATGAGGTATTTGGTAAGATTATGTGCTATTTTGGCCTAAATTTTCAATTTTTTTAGCATATAATCATTGATGATGAAGGCTGAGTTAATGCATCACACTACATTTCATACGCATTAACTTGCGTATTATGAAGACCCCTTGATTCTTGACCCTCGTTTTTACCTTACAAGGTTTGAATGCGACCAGTAACGAGGAGATTATGGACTTAGGAAACTATTTGTTTTGTGTTTTTATTTAACAACAATTAAATGTGCATCCCATGTCTTTATCCTAACCTATATTATTCTTTGTCCTAACCCGTTGTTACACACGAAAGAGGATGAGATCGAATCACACATATTTATTCCGTCGTTACGGCCATGTATGTGTGATTCAGCCACCTTGTTAGTGCGGTATTTTGGGTGAAAGATTGTTTGAATGATCAAAACCTCGTAAGCCTATGTGTTGTGTCAACCCATTTTCCTTTTTGAACAGTTGCGTCTAGACTCTAGTGGTGAAGCTTAGTATCCTGGCCAAGCTTATGATAGAATACTCGTCATGAGTGAGCAGTTGAGTGATCACCAAAAATGAAACACATAGATTAGTGAGAGTATGAGTGTGATTCATTTTTCCTTTTGTGAGGTGCTTGGTTTAGAATTTTCTAGCATAAGTGATTTTTAAATTCATATCTTCCAGGATAACTACGGAGATATCTTTTTGAGAATTATTTAAATGGTTCTACTTGAGGGAAAGTAGAAGTCAAGTGGGGGGATATTTGATAACATCAAATATTTAATACTTTTTCATATCAAATTCCCGTATTTATTCCCTTGCTTTATATCACTTTTATATGAATTCAATATTTATTTCAACTATTTTGTGAATTCAGGTAAATTAAGACAATGGAACGGAAAATGGCAAAAAATGGCGAATTTAGTGCCAATACTAATTTATTTAGTAGAAGTACTAAAATTTATAGAGAGCTACTAAATTCCTATAGGATGTAGCTCAAATGCCAATATGAAGAATAGTACCACTATTATATTATTTATTAGGGGTACTATATTTTTAACAATTAATGATGCCGAATAAGAAGCTTAAAAGATGTTACGGCATAATGACCCGATGGGTTACGCCGTAACCACTTAGTTATTACGAAGATTTGGATGATCATTTATTTAATATGAAGATTCGGTGCAGAAGAGGCTTTATGGCGTAACGTCATATATAGTTAAGCTTTAATCATTTATTATGGAAAAGATTTCGATGATTGACTAAGGGTTACGGCGCAACGCGGTTATTAATTACGTCGTAACCAAAATATCTCTTAATGAAGGAAAGCCGCGTCAAGAAGGTTACGGTGTAACAATATATTTGGTTATGCCGTAAAATCACAGGGACTAAAGTTGCGCTGAATTCAAGAAGTTTCATTAATTAGTTACAAATGTTCACAGGGACTAAAGTTGTGCTGAATTCAAGAAGTTTCATTAATTAGTTACAAATGTTCATGAAAGACTAGGGGATGAAGTTGTACACATCTTAAAGATTTCCTTTACTATAAATATTAGATGAATGAAATCAATTCAATGATATCTCTTATAGTGGTGGTGAGCCGAAAAGAAGAAAAGGAAAAAAGACTATTCGCAGTTAGGTATAGGGCAAACCCTTCAGGGTTTGCCATGACGTTCGACTAGGGGATCGATAGCATTAATTTCGCACAACTTGTAATTATACTTCAACTTTTTGTGGTCAATTTAATTATATTATTTTGGCTTATTGGATCCATCCATATAATTGTTGATGTTATTTTATTAGTTATGTTTTATTATTTTTTTCTTGGCATTTAATTATTTTAATTATCTTATGATTATTATGTTATGATCTCGTTGTTTAATCGTTTTCTTTATTAAGTTTTAAGTTGAAGAATCTTAATGTTAGTCTTAGATATGGATTGTGAGAACACTAAGTGCAAAGTTACCCACTTCATCTGGATGTTCTCAATTCTTCAGTAGTAGTATCCATATACATTGGAGGATCGATGTATACCTATGATATCGATCTCTTGATCTTGGAACTAAAATTAAGTGTTTTGCAGCTTTAGCACCTAGTTTAATTATAATTCAGCCTCGGCCCTTACTTTTCCAAAGAAGTAATATTTGTGACCAGCATTCGAGTCGCGATTGGGTTAACATTTAATCATATGAGGAATTTTAAGATTGCTACAAGACATTTCCCTAGAGATCATAGTAATTAATTGCGTTCATCCTTTCTAGTTGTTCATCACTATACCAATTCCCTTTTCAACCAGCTAGGCTTACCACCAAAACAACTCCACAATAATTTCAATTATTCAAACATGCTTTCTTTCATGCTTTATTAGGTAGATTAATAAAATCAATTAGACAATTAGAGACACAAATAGTTATTTGGGTCGACACCCGTACTTACCAATCGCTACACTATACACGATAGGGTACACTACTCTTTAGTGTGTAAGAATAGTCGAGGTAGTTAGGGTTTTATAAATGTAAAACCTAACGTAGTTTTATTTAAAAGAAATTACGCATCAGAAAGTGTGTCACACCCCTAAAATTGTAACGCAGCGGAATACAACATGGGGTGCAACTTCATAGCTGAATGTACAAGTCAAAGAAAACGACCTCAAAAATGAGACGCTTAAAATAAGTTTTCACATTCGACACACAAAAGATCATAGATTACAAACAGGTCCCAAACAATTTTAAAAAATTATAAAGTTTTAAAAGAAGGTTTAACGAATGCGAAGTATACAATTAGAGTCTTCAAAAGATATCTGTGGGACTTCCTTCTGAGCAATGTACTTAAAAGACCTGAGATTAAACATGCTAAAAAGGTCAACAATAATGTTGAGTTAATTCATAGAGTTTATAAAGTAAATAAGTAGAATGCAAGTTTTCGTTCATCGAGTGACATTGCAACACATACAAGTCAGGTAATAATATTATAGCATCGAGCTCATGACACCGTCCGTTAACCAAGATAATATAAGATTTTGCTCATCAAAGGTATATTTTCCAAATACCTTAATTCTCAATACAATGCGTCCGTTTGACATGTATTCAAATGAGCGCTACTCACCTGGACGGGGATGTTAAACCCAATAGATCTATTCATAGTACTAGCGTTTACCAAGAATGTAATTAACGGTTCATGAAATTAGGGACTTTTCAGGCAAATGGAACTCAATGTCAATAATTCATGTATTCGGGTTAAGCACACCCATTTAATCACTTATGTTCAGTTTTGTAAAACTAGCATGTAATCTCCCCCGTGGAGTTTGAAGAACATTAAATAAGGAAAATGGGCTATGAAAACACCTTACAGAAACAATGAGTGAAAGGTAATCAACGAAGTAGAATGAAATCACGAGATCCTAACCGCGACCTAAATAAATGAGACGCTTTAGGAGAAAGAATATATTTAACGAAATGACGCATAATACGTCTATAGAGGTCAAATAGCATCCACATGTGTCGTGTCTTGGTTTAATTAGCAAAACGTGTCTTTACAAAGATAAAAAGATCTTTAGTTAAGTTTACGACACTTAGACGAAAAGTTACCATTTTTAAAAAGTTTCTATTTTAGGAAAGTTTAGAATTTTGGGACGTCAATATCGTTCCCTAATATTTGTTAAGTCCATTAACCCTAAACACGCCAAGGAAAACTTAAACGTCTACTTCCACTTTCATCTCGTTAGTATTTTCCTCGTAAATAAAACTTACTATTTTTGGAAAGATAGAAATCCCGAACATAAATGTTGTTTAAAAATATTCCTTAATCCAAATTTACGTCTAAACACGCTTAGTGATCTAAATGTCTAGTTTTCCTTTTTATTTTGCTAACATATACTTTTCGTCAACATAACCTTTCTATTTTTGGTAAACCCTTATGCTTATTAAATATTGTCTTTATAAAGTTTACAACGCTCCCTAATAAATATAAGTGATATACTAACATTTGCTAAGGTCTTTACATCCCAAACGAATTCGAAAATTCCCAAAAACCCTATATTTCATTTCAATCAGCATACTAATTAATTAAAGTGTCTTAAAAACGACTCAACTTTGTGATGGTATAAGTCTCTCGTCTTTAACTTTTAAGCTTAATGAAACTATGATATTTAGGTAAAATTTCATTTCGGACAACTTTTGTTTTAAAAGTTTAAGCCGGTTCGAACCCGAAATGGGTCAAAACCTTGTTTTAAAATCGGATCAGAAGGTAAAATGCTGCAGAAAATGTTTAGGTTTTGACAACCTTAAAATGACCATAACTCCTTCGTTATAAGTTGGATTTTTGCGTTCTTTATATCAATATCACCGAGAGAACATCACCTATCATATTATTTAGGTTTTACCTTGCTAAAACATTTTTAATTCACCCTAAATCTATCGAACAATTTTGACATCAAGCATATATATCCGAAAACAACCCAAAACATCACCACAACTTCACAATACCTCAAATCTAACCAAATATCCTTCAACTACTTAATCTAACTACAAAAATCATAATTTATACTAACCTAATCCCATCTCTAACACATTTCAAACACACTAATCCATTTATCTTAGTTCTAATCACAATAAATTAACAAAACAAGTTTAATAACAACATATTTTTATAAAACCTATTTCTTTAACTTTCAAAAGATGACACAACGCATGGGTTCATATGGATTCAAGAACAAAAACATGAAATAATCAAGAAATAGGAGAGAAGAGTTTAAGAATCTCTTAAAAGTATGAAGAACAAGCTAGAAATGATAAAAACTTGATTATAAGATGAAGAACTTGAAAAAACCCAAATAGTTTATAAAACCTTAAAATCTCGATTCTTATATAACCATTGAAATTGGATGAATTAAACCCTTAGAACACCTTAGAAATCTAAGTCTTGAACCCTAAGCACTAGAATCTTGTAGAAAATGAAAGAACAAGAACCCTTCTTGGTCCTTGTCTTGAGTCGTGAGCACCACCAAAAGAAGGAGAGAAAATGAAAACTTTTAAAGGCTAGTTTTGTGTTATAAAACCTAGAAAGAGAGATGTGGTGATATTTATATGAAGGGATTAGGGTCTTGGTTAAACCTTGGCTCACAAAATGACTAGAACCCTACATATTATGGTCCTTGTGGCTCGTTGGCTATGAGAAGAAACAAGATACCAAAGCCATCTTTTTTTTGTTGTATTTAATTGTTGTGTAAAAGAATGAAGGTTAAGTAAAAAGCGTAGGTACAAATGTAAAGAATGCAAGGTTTTAGCGTAACGCAAAGAGGTAGTGAAAAATACTAAGGATACAATTACAAATCCTCGAGGTATATAATGAAAATATTAAACTACGTAGGACACGTAGATGGATAATAATCCTAAGGACGGTTCACGCTAAATAACAATTTATGACAACGCGCGGTAACAATTCGGTAAAATTGTAAAAAGTAAAATAAATAATAAGATATGGATTAAAAATATTGACCCGGAATTTACGAAGTGTTACAAAAAGTGTGGTTGGAACACTTAGAGAGAGACGGCAATATGTAAATGTGATTATCCAAATGAACCAACACCATCTCCAAGGCATGGAGATGGTATTTATACTCTTACCTATGCCGGCCAAGCCATGGACTTTCCATAGGCTTGGCCCAGTTAGCTTACTATTTTACATTAAAAGGATTACCAGTTACGAGCTAACATTTTGGAAGTGACCAAGACTTTTCTCGATTCCTAACAGTAGCCATATCATCATCTTATATATACCTAAACTTTTTCCCCTTCAATTCTTATTAGGAGGATCAATCTTTATAGCGCGCATTTATAATTTTTCCCAGGGGTCTCTAAGCTTCACTATGTATAGTAGTGGCATGAGGCTAGTGTAAAAATGGTATCAAAACAACTAAAAACACCAAAACTAATTCAACCAACCACCCCTTTATTGATCTGAAAACACCTAACAACAAATTGTCTTCAAACAGTTGCAATCAAGATACAAAAGAGAAGTAGTCCCCAAATCTGGATCTCACTAACCTCTCTACAAATACTCTCAACACTAAAAAAAGATTGATAAAATAAAGAGATTGATCAAACTGTTATGAAAGAATAAAAGATGATATCAAGATGATAATCAACACAAAACAAGACAGAATCAATATCAAGAGAGAATAACAAATCGGCTAAGTGAATTAATAAGAAACCCCAAGATTAGTTGAGCTTATATATCGCATAGTTTCGAATCAACCCTTCAGCTTAGAGACTTGACGCTTTTGGAACATAACTTGATATTTTTTAGAAAAGAGAGAAACAGTTCATGCACTTTAATAAACCAATAAACATAAAAGTTATAAGTTTGGTTATATAATGATATTCATTTTAACACCCTTTTGCAAACTAATAACCTGAACATATCAACAAGTGCCAAATCTTTGCAAAACTACTAATGTTGACTTATACCTAATCCCTTAGTAAAAATATGTGCTACATGATCTGAAGTATTGATTTTAACAAGTTGTAACTTTCTTACTAAATGAACATCAATTTAAAAATGCTTTATTTTCTCATGAAAAACTAGGTTGCTAGCAATTTGTATAGCTAAATGTTATCACAAAAATTTCAACTGGAAACAACCCAGATATCTTAAATTCAATTAAAATGTTACAAACCCATATAACCTTACAAGTAGAATCAGCTAAACACTTGTATTGAGCTCATGCTGAAGAGCTAGAAATAGTAGGTTGCTTCTTACTTTTCCATGATACTGGACACTTTCTAATCATAATAAAAACCCAAAAACACTTTTCCTAGTCACTGGACACTTTGTGCAATCAGCATTAGAAAATACTTTAACTTTTAAATCATTGGTTTTGTAAAACTACACTCTAGTTCCTGGAGCACCTTTTAAGTAACTTAACACTCTCAAAGCAACTTTAAAATGTGACTGTAAAGGATAGGGCGTGTATTGACTTAAACATTGAACAAAGTATGAAATTCCTGGTCTAATATGTGTTAATTAAATAAATTTTCCTACAGGTTTTGATACTCGATGATATTGGTCAACAATTTATCATTGACACTTTCTTTATGATTCAAAATTATGTTTTCTTATAATGGTGTTGCTGCGGGCTTACCTGCAAGCAAACCATATTCATGCAAAAGTTCTAAATAATAATTTCTTTGAGTTAAACACACACCACCCTTGTTTTCAAGAACTTTAATACCCAAAAAATATTTCAAGATCCCCAAGTCTTTAATCATAAACTTGTTTTTCAAAAACAATTTAAAAGACTCAATACTTTCCTTAAAGTTCCCTGTAATAAATATATGATCCACATAAACAAGCTATGCCATAAACACATTACCTCATTCTTAAATGTACAAAGAATAATCATACTTACTTTGAACAAAAGCATGCTCATCCAAGGAAACATTAAGCATAGCATTCCACCTCCTTGGTGCTCGTTTCAAACCATACAAGGACTTATTAAGTTTACAAACTTTATCACAGTTAGCATCACCAAAACCCATAGGTAAAGTCATATAAACATCTTTTGCAAGATCATCATACTAAAAAGCATTATTCACATTCAACTGATATAAAGGCCAAGATTTAGTAATAGCTATAGCAATTAAACATCTAACAGTTACCATGTTAACAACTGGGCTAAAAGTTTCATCATAATCAGATCCTTCTATTTGATTATAATCTTTAGCAACTAATCTTGGATTATATCTT
>BQNB010157351.1:0-10023 GCA_026074375.1 Tanacetum coccineum | reverse complement strand
CCTTGCATCAGTAATTAAACTCTCTCCCATAAATCTTTGGCAACTCTGTGATGATTCACAAGTGAATAGATATCAGCTAGTAGACCTTGAAGAATAATATTGGTTGCTTTCATATCATAGTCGGCTTGGATTTTCTCAATAGCAGACAATTCAGCATGTTTTTTTAGTTCTAGTAACTCTATTCTCTTCAACCGTAGGCTAAATGAGTGGAACATTTTCAACTAATTCAAGTATCTTTCTTCCATGCTCTTTATTTTTCATGTAAAGTTCCATTCGACTTTTCTAAGAATCATACAAGTCCTTGTCCAACATTGGTGGACGATTGTCAGCACCGAAGAGTATCATGTACTCAGCAAGAGTATTCTTTTGTCCAAGTGAAATCATTGGATCCATTAATGTGATAAGATTAAAATGATTGGACAGTGATTGGAGGTTGTTGTGTTAAAGTGAGTATTGATTAATGAAGTTTGAGTCTTTCGGAATACACGAGATTTTACAATTCCTGATAAAACCGAGAAATCGAATCTTCACGGGATTTTACGAATCAAAGAACAACCGTATAATTCACTTAACAAACGTGTAAAGTTCTCCTTAGTCAAGCGTATAAATCTCCCAAGCAAAACGTATAAATTACCAAATGAAAGGTGTATAAATCGCCTGACTAAAACACATGTATAAATCGCCTGACTATCTTGTATAAATCGCCTGACTAAAAACATGTATAAATCGCCTGACTATCTTGTATAAATCGCCTGACTAAAACACATGTATAAATCGCCTGACTATCTTGTATAAATCTCCTGACTAAAAAACATGTATAAATCGCCTGACTATCTTGTATAAATCGCCTGACTAAACACGTGTATAAATCGCCTGACTAAAACACTCGTTCAAATCGCCTGACTAGTGTATAAATCGCCCAATACACTACGAAACTCAAAAATCAAAAATCTTAAAAAGACACACTTTTTGACGTTTTTACCCGATTTTTCTTGTACAACTTAACTATCTAAGACTATTAGAACCTTAAAAACACAAACTTTAACGTTTTTGACACGAAAAATTTGAAATCAAGATTCTTGGTACAAAACCCTCTTTTTAACCAAAAAGACTCAAAAAGATGATATTTTTTATGGTTTTTGAAAGATTTTCTTGTACTTCTAGTCTAAACTAAGATAAATAAGCAAGAAAGTTATGATCTTTATGGTTTTAAAACCCTCAAAAAGTGAAAACTTTTTGAAAGATTTTGAACCAAACTACACGACTAAACGAGTATCAAACGCACACAAAACCTACACAAACACCCCATGGCTCTTGATACCAATTGTAGAATAATCTTACACAAGTATGGAATGAATCACTTGGAATTTTAGAGAGAGAAAGAGGTGGTTGGATGAACACTTAGAGAGAGAAAGGAAACATGTAATATTAGCTTAAGAAATGTAACAAATGAACAACCAACACCCTCTCCAAGCAATGGAGAGGGTTTATATATGCCTAGCTAACCGGCCATGGGCTTATGGTATGGGCTTACATTGTAACTTTGGCCCGGTTAGCTTACTAACTTAATCGTACAACTTACTACGAGCTATGACTAATTATATTGGTAGTGACCGACACTTTTTCGTATTTCTAACATTATCTTCTCTTGATGCCGTGAATTTTTGTAGGGTCTTTACCTCTTTTGTTGTGAAAATTCTTCCAAGAACTTCTGACTTAGTTCCTCAAAACTGTCCACACTCTTTGGGTCCAGGTTGTCAAACCAGTTTTGTGCCGCCCCACCTAGAGTTTGACGAAACATTTTGCACCAAACGGGCATCGGCCATTCCTCTTGTTCGGCCGCCGTCGAGAAGATACCTAAATGATCTTCTAGATCCTTGTTTCCCTTGTATACCCTGATGTTCTGAGGGAGTTTGGTCCTCCTATGATATTTGAAACGAGTGATTCTCTGGGTAAAAGGAGTGGGTTTAGGCCTTTTGTAAGGTGAACTCAAGTCTTCGTATATGTCCTCCGAACCTTCCTCATGTTCAGAGTCTGAGCTTGTTTCTTGATGTCCGAACCTTTTCCCTTTGGGTTTGGACCTTTCCCTTTTTGCCTTTTCCTTGGTTATGCTTCGGTCTTTTAGCCTCCTTGACCTTCATAAGTGTGTCGACTCTTTGTTCTTAGAGGGATTCCTTCGACTTTTACTGGCAGAGCGAGTTTATTTGTGAGTGTCGAATGTGTCAGAAGATTCGAGAGAGAATCGGTCAGAAAAACCTCTTACTAATGACCCGGCCGGAGCTTCCTTGTCAGAGTCGACGTAGGCTAGCTTTCTTGGTGTAGCTTTCATCTTGGCTTGCTGGTCATGTTCTTTGATCATGGTTCTTAGTACATCAATGTTTTCTTTGATAAAGGCCGGAGAAGGGGAAGGGGTTTTTTGCGTTTGCAAGACTGGTTCGGTGGGTCCCCCATGGGTTTTCGTTCCCATGTCCCTTGTTACCGCTCCCCAAAATTCCTCCTCCATAGGTTGCGAGTGAACCATGCCTTCTTCGGTTTTCTTCTTTGGGTAGATTGGATGCCGAGTCTCACGGATGGCGCCAAATGTTGAGGTAAATTTACGTTGGCTGCTTGGGCTTGGTAAAATGACCTCAGCGGTAATGAATATCAGGATCAGCTTGGTTCCTCCGGAGCTTAGTCCCTCGTCTCCTAGCTGAAAATAAGAAAGAACACCGTTAGCTCGCCCCGGGGTGTGAATCTGGGACCAACTCCGGCGTGAGAGTAAGTATAGTGGCATGAGATAAATGCGGAGAATATTCAAAGTATGGTCCGGAGTAGGTGTTATGTCTATCGTCCTGGGGAAATGAGCTCTCCCTTTATACTATTTGGGATTCGCTACAAGACATAACCGTGGGGCTCTCTCTTGGTACGATCTGTCGGCTACGTGTCATTCCAAGGATAGTGGTCCTTCGCAAGGACTGTACTTTTGTCGGATTGTCCTTAGATACCGCTGCATAAGGACGGAGCTAATAACTCCGAACCTGATATGTCCTTCGACATACCAGCTTCTTCGGAGTTCTGGTGGTGACTCCGGACCTGACATGTCCTTCGACAAGTCAGCTTCTCCAGAGCGTTCATTTGGTTTTAGCCCATGTTATTTTGGCAGGAGTATCTAAGCTTATATTACTTCTTCGGACGTCCGGGGGAGACTATACCTCATCAATACTCCTATTGTCTTAAATTTTTACATGAGTTTGATATGCTTGGCTGCAAATTGTGTCAACTTCTATTGAGATTTCTCAAAATAAGAAAAATGTGAAAATTATTGACAACCCTTTGGTGTGTTTTAATAACTCTCAAAAGTTAGTTGGCAAACATAATCTTGTTATTACAAGGCCTGATATAGCTTATAACGTTCATAATCTAAGTCAGTATGCATGGTCCTCTTCATTCGAATCTTTAATTGGCTTTTAGAGTGTTGACTCAACCTTGTTGAGGTATCTTAAGGGAGCTCCTGGTAAGGGGTGCTTTATAGTAAAAATGATAATTTTGAGTTAACTACTTATGTTAACTCTGATGAAGCAAAATGTGCAGCTACCAGGAGATCTGTAACAGGCATGGTTGTTAAGATCCTAATCCTGATCTTAGGATCTTAACAATTAACCGATACTGCAAAAGCAAAAACGATAAGACCTACATAGGGTCTTTGTATGCTTAAGATCTTATAGGATCCCGATCTGAAACATATGATCTTAAATCTATTCCGATCCATCTTACTCTCCGAAACCAGAAACTAAATACATTAGTACGCTGTTTTGCGCTACAAATTTAAGGTTGTGGTTTTCGTAGAATTTAAAAACAACATGTTAACTTCTTAAACAATTCATAATCATAGTTTAAGGTAACATTTTCTATGAAACATTCAATAATTTTGTGTTTATAAATATATAATAATTTGTAGATTTGTATAAATATTACAAAGACTAATTAAGACAAAAGAAAATTATAGTAGGCTCTTACGATCCCGATTTGACTTTACGATCTCGATCTTAAAAAGACGAAAACGATCCTAGGTAGGATCCCAATCTTGAAAACCTTGGTAACGAGTTATACAGTCTTCTTAGACACTTGTTTGTTGTCTAGAATAAGTAAGAAACAATATGTGTTAGCCAAGTCTTCAGGTAAGGCTGAATACATAGCTATGTCTAGTGTTGCATGTGAAATTATTTGGGTTTAAAACTCTTGACGGATCTCAAGGTAAACTACTAAATAACAACTAGTATGTTCTATGGTAGTAGTGAAGCAATGCAGATTGCTGCAAATCATGTTTTCTATAAATAAAACATTTTGAAATTGATTTAAATTTCTTAAGAGAAAAGATTGTTGATAAAATTTCCAAAACTTGTAAAGTTCCTTCAAAGGAAAATGTTGTTGGTGTTCTTACTAAAGGATTGTATTCTGGTGAACACAAGAAATTGTGTGATACGTTACATCTGCTTAACAGGTGTATTAAAAATAATGATAATCTAGGCCGATTACAAGATCAGGGACTTGGTTGTTATTTTATGAAACTTGGTTTAAACTAGAAGTACAAATAAAAATATGATAATACAGGCCAAACCAGCCAAGGAAAAATCATCAAAACAATTCATGAAAGCTTACGAAATGAGTTTAAAATCCACCTAGTAATGATGCAAGGGATAATCTACCAGCCGAAAGTACAAAATCTTACACTTTTAACCACAAACAAAGATCAATCTTGATTTTTCCTCTTGCTATTTTTTTCCACCAAAAAAACAAACCAAGCCACGAATTGATCTTGTTAGGCCACAAATTAGTAGATAAACAAACACGGATTCCATCCTCCCCCTATGCTCTAGTGCCAATTGTTTACCATTAGATTCACCCCTTTAATAACAAAGATCTGGAGGTATGTAACGTGAAAAGAATTGGACATATAAATTAGAGAGAAAAGATAAGAGATGGGAAGTTGTGTGTGTGCTTTAGATAAAACACACACACACACACTTTTATAAATGTGAGCTTCACCCCTCCATGGAAGTATGGAGGGGGTATTTATAGTCCTAGTGACACATAACTATTGTAATCTTGTCAGATATATTCCCTATGTGTCATGCTATAAATAACTAATGTAATTCCGTGTTAGTCACCATATTTTAAGCTAACAATCTTCCCCCAAAAGTGGACATATAACGGAATATTACTTACAATGTTCCTAACACTAGCGAAAATACAATTAAATAAAGTCTCCAAAGCTGAGAGTTGTCTTGTGAGTTTCAATTGAAACTTGTATTCCACAGCTTGGAATTGGAATGTACTTCATTGTCTTTACTTGTTCAGAACCATATGTAGTATGCATGAGTTGGATATAACTTCCCCTCCAATTCATGCAGCATGTCTTGAAAAAGCTTTCTTCCATAACTCCTTTTTGGCGAAGTTTCTGAATCAAGCTTCCCCCCCAGAACCAACATCCCTATCTTAACAGATTCTAACTTTGTTGTCCTTGAACAGACTTCTACTTGGTCATTGACGTGCACCGCGGAAATTTATAGAAGGAGGATTTCAAACCACAACCAACGACCACTGCTTTCATGTCATTAGGGCTTGGTGAAATTCGTACCGGGGTGCATGCGAGAAATCAGCATCAATTCTTCTCACATATGCAAATACTCCATAAACCTATATTTGGTAAATAGTAATACACTACTTCCCCTTGGAAGTTGACATAGTAACATCAAAGTCAACTAAGTCCCAAATGTACACATTTCCCCCCAAGATGATTGCGAACTCCTCAGAAGCATCAATTTAGTGTACGCCCATATACTACTTCTAGAAGTTCTTTGTCATAAGCACAATCTTGAATCCCAAACGAACATTACCCCCCTGTCTTCAAAAACCGTAGAGGAGATGAAGGAAGTAATCAAGAACAACTTAGGTATAATCAAGGTCATATGAATGCATGTCATACGAAGAACTTAGAAGATTTTGCTTAGACTGTTAAGTATCATTGTCTTGGAATAGCACAACAAATACCGGACAATGCAGATTACATCTCAACCTTTGAATACTCAGAGCTAACTTATACCAACCTACCCCCCCCGTAAAAAAAAAAAAATAAATTCTGTCTGGCTATTGTTGTGATCACTTGTGAAAGTAAAACCCGATATACTAAACTTAAAAAATAAGTGAAATCCCCCAAATTTTGTTACTTAAGCTTGCAACTATTGTTGATTGAAAGAACGGTGCAAGATTAAATCTATACGTACTCTATACCCAACCGCATAAGTATAAGAAGTACAACACCTCTTGAAATTATCCACATCGTCTTCTGCGTGTGACACTGAGTACTACAATGTAACTCCTTTAAGTGATAGTTAACCAGGTCTGCAACCAACCACCCCTTGACCGCTGGTAACTAGATAATTCAAGTCTAATCATAAGTTTTAAATTTTCAGATCAAGACATCAATCGATCAAAATAAGAAGAAAGTCTCGTTGATGAAATAAGGTAGACCCTTCGTGAAAATCTAACTTTAACTCAAATAAGGGATATCCAAATCAACACTGTGAAACACTTTTCATCGTAATCGGAATATCTATAGCCATTTGTCATTTAAAGTGAATCTTTCATGGATCGTTTTGGGATATAAAGTTTGTTTTTGATGTGTGTGTGTGTGTTATGGTTGGAATGTGTCTTATGAGTCTCGATTCTTGATTGTGAGTGTTTGATTGTTGTTCTTGTTTTGATATATAATATTCCCAAATTCGGATTAATATGCCTAAAGTCGTCCAATGCCCAAAAGCAGAGCCTGATGCGCGGATCGACCTTGAGACAAAACGCAATGACCAAACGCAGTGTCTTTAGTCAAAACGCAATGAGACAAAACGCAACCTTGAGACAAAACGCAATGAGCAAAACGCAACTTGAGACAAAACGCAATGACTTCAAAAACGCATCTGAGGCAAAACCAATGACCAAAACGCAGTCATGAAGGCAAAACTCAGTATGACCAAAACGCATATCCTTGAGGCAAAACGCAATGACCAAAACGCAATAGTCAAAACGCAATCTTCTTGGCAAATCGCAGGAGACAAAACATAATGAAGAAGCAAAACGCAATCAAGAACATCCCTTCAGTGAGTCAAAACGCAGCTAAGAAATAATCATTAAACATTCTTGAAAGCTACGAAATGAATTTTAAACCACCTAGTAATGAAGCAAAAGGGGAAAAATAGATCTAAGTGCCACGAAAGTACAAATCTTTAACACTTTTAACCACAAACAAAGATCAATCTTGGATTTTCTTGCTATTTTTTTTTCGAACCAAAAAAAATAAACAAACCAAGCCACGAATTTGATCTTGTTTAGCCACAAGATCAGTAGATAAACAACCGAGCCGATTCCCCCCTAGCTCTGGATGCCAATTGTTAACATTAGATACACCTCTATAACACAAGATCCGAAGGTATGGTAAAGTGGAAAAGAAATTAAGCCATATTATTATAGAGAAAAGATAAGAGATGGGAAGTTGTGTGTGTGTTAGAGAGAAAACACACACACACACAATTTTACAAATGTGAGCTTCACCCCTCCATGGAAGTATGGAGGGGGTATTTATAGTCCTAGTGACACACAACAATCGTAGCTTGTATCATTATTAATCCCTATATGTCACGCTATAAATAAACTAATGTAATTATGTGTTTGTCACCATATTTTAAGGCTAACATAATGTCAAAGTTGTCAAAGATCAACGGTGATGCTTGTACCTATGTTAGAAGTTGAGGGGCTAAAGAGAGACTTCTTAAAATGGATCCATATATAGTTGTGTTTAGAGTTAACTACATTTGGTGTTTACCGGGGGTGTAACACATTTGTCCCAAAATTATTTTTTGTTAACGGATCTTGTCCTGTGTTACTCGTGCCGGTAACACTTTTTTGGTCGCAACCATGTGTAACACTTTTATTTTAGCAAGATTTTTTATTTTTTTTTTAGTGTTTTTTTTTTTTTATAGGTTTTTTTATGTTTTTTTGAATTATTATATATTACCGGGTGTAACATTTTTTGTCCTTATGATTTACCGGGTGTAAAACTTTTGGTCTCAAAAAAACATACGGTTGGACCAAAAGTGTTACGAGTCGAGTAAAACAGGACAAGATCCGTTACAAAAAATAGTTTTGGACCAAAAGTGTTACACTCGGTAAACCATAAGGACCAAAAATGTAGTTAACTCTTGTGTTTATTACTCCTTCCGTCCCATATTAAATGTCCACTATTGACTTTTGCACTATTTCTTTTTTAACTTTGACTTTAAATATATTTGTTTATATTATGTGATACTTGATGAAAGTTATACGAATGAAAAATACATTTAAAACTCAATACATTCATATATTTTGCATCAAATGTTACATAAAACAAACAAAAATATTTAAAGTTAAAGTTAAAAGAAAAACTATAAAAAGTCAAAGTGAATATTTAATATGGGACAAATGGAATATTTTTTGTCCTATAACTCGTGTGTATTTGTTATTTACTGTGTGTTTTGACTGTTTTCTCTCTCATTCGCGTAGGGTTAGGTTTTCTTTGTAATCTTTTTAATTTTTTGTATGTTTTAAACTTAAAACATCATGCTATAACCACTAGCTTGATTGCAGTAATAAAACAAATAGGTAATTGGTTGCATGAAATTGTGATGTTTTGATTTTTGTTTAACAAGTTTTATAAAAGTTTTCATGCGGCAACCGAAGCAAAAGAGGTGTGTGCCGACTGCTTATGCTGGGGTTTTGAAAGTAAAATAAACACGACACTGTAGGTCATATATATTCATTGTGACTACGATTGATAATTGACTAATTAAAAAATATCAATAAACAATCATTATGTTTGATTTCTAAAACAT
Organism: Tanacetum coccineum; assembly: GCA_026074375.1. Lineage (NCBI taxonomy): Eukaryota > Viridiplantae > Streptophyta > Magnoliopsida > Asterales > Asteraceae > Tanacetum > Tanacetum coccineum. Next base: position 1,123 of record BQNB010157351.1, on the reverse strand, counting down.
ATAGTATCCGATAAGTTATTTAATACTTCGTAGCATGGTTTTTGAGATCTTGATCATACTCATAATCGTTTTTGTTTTTGCAAGATCGAAATCGTAAAGTCACATTGGAATTTTAAGATCCTACTATAATGTCATTTTATTAAGAGTCTTTGTAATATTATTATATAAATCTACAAATTATTATACATCATAAACACAAAATTATATTAATGTTTCCTAGAAATGTTGTTCTAAATTATAATTATGAAATGTTTAAGAATATGAGGTGAATTGTTTTGAGGACAAGTTTTAGCCCACATACAAAGAAACTAATCTAGACTATCCATTTTATTATATTAAAAGGACAAGAATTAAGATTTAAAAAAAACATGGATGGACCAAAAGTGTAAATTTACTAAAATTCACACTAATCACTCCCTCATTATTTATAGAGTTGGCAAATCTTGCCCAAATTGCAATTAATTGACTTTTTTGACATTTTGTATGTTATTTTTATGTTTTTACGTGTTTTTATGATTTTTTATGTTTTTACGTTTTTTTACGTTTTTTATGTTTTTTTACGTTCTTATACGTTTTTGTACGTTTTCGTCCGCTTTCCCGTGTTTCGTCTGTTTTCGCACATTTTCGTCCGTTTTCACGTGTTTCAGTCCGTTTTCACGTGTTTCCGTCTGTTTTTAGACGTTCACGCACGTTTTCTTATGTTCTCGCACGATTTCTTACGTTTTCGTCCGTTTTCGCACGTTTTCGTCTGTCTTCACACTCTTTCTTCTATTTCGTCCGCTTTCGCACATTTTCTTTCGTTTTCACACGTTTCGTCCATTTCTGGACATTTTCTTACGTTTTCGCACGCTTTCTTACGTTTTCGCACGCTTTCGTGCGCATTTGTATTTTATGTATCTTAACGTTTTACGGTTTTTGTGATATGTCATTTATGAAAAATAAGGGTGAACGTGTGTTTTAATTAAAAAACACAAAGGTGAGATGGGGTGGTGGATGTTTTTTAAGGTTTAATCTTATCAATTAAATAAAATTAAATCTTAGATTAATCCTCACCATTAGATCAAACCCAAATGAATGGTGAGGATTTGTCCCTCAGTATGTGGGTAGAAACTTGTCCTCAAAT
>BQNB010157350.1:0-15161 GCA_026074375.1 Tanacetum coccineum | reverse complement strand
TTTACTCGAAAGACCAAATTAAATAATGTTTTTATAAAAATCAATTTAAAATGAAGAAGTAACTTTAAGTATAAAAAAAATAATTTTAAATAATAAATAAAATTGTCTTAAATGTTATGTTTGAAAACTTATGCTGGGCCTCGCTTGGGTTTGACTTTGCATTCGCAAGAATCATCCAACTCCGCGGGTCCAGCCTTACTACGCGCATCCAACAAACGATCCACTATCCTATCTCCTTCGGTTCCATAAGAGGCTCCTCTTATGGATCCTTATAACGCTTAAGTCCAGTTGGGAAAACGGTTACCCAATGAGACTTCTTACGGGTGGGGGAAAACATAGCTAAAATACTAAGAAAGTAATACGTATCATATCAGATAATGGTAGGCAAAATAACTAAAATGACAACTTAGCAAAATACGAGATATATAAGCTATGCAAAAATAGATGGGAAGCATAGCAGTTATAGCATTAAACCCTTAAGCCCTAAATGCATCTACATGAAGGACCTCTAGGTTATAGTCTAGGCTTAACAACCTACTTATCTATAACCTGGCTCTGATACCAATCTGTCATACCCCGCCAAGGCGGAAACACGAGGCGTAACGAGAAAGGATATCATCACAACACAAATGGTGTCAACAATAGAGAGAACTAAATGAACTAAACGGAACATAAGGGACACAAAGTGTCATGAAAATACCCAGCAAACATAAAATAATATCCGACGTCTTATATTGAAGTAAAAGGGGTTTACATCAATACTAAGACATGAAATACAACCAAAACAAGTCTAAGCAGATCAACTAACAAACATCCAATATTCAATCAAACAATAAATAAGCAGGAGATTAAACTCCGCATGCAGCCTAAGGTCTCTCTAGCCACTTCTCACATTCCTATGATCTTCCTTATGCTCACCTGAAAATGATGCTTAAAAACGTCAACACAAAGGTTGGTGAGAGTCATAGGTTTTACGACACCAATACAAGATTTAAATCAATTACTGTGATTAATAAACAAAACATGGTAGGACAGGACAGTTAAGCTAGCAATTATACAGGCTATAATACAAACGCACAAAACAACATAAACTAGACGGAACGTTGTCCCCGATCCCAAAGCATTCTCACAATAAATAGGTAGGAACGTTACCCCCGATCCAACAACTCATAACACTGGGTAGGAACGTTACCCCCGATCCCAAATATGTCACTTACGCACCTAAAAGTCTACCAGCTAGAACTTATACTTAGGCCTGGACCAACACAACATTGAGTATTATTTCAACCCTCCAATTAGATTTAAATAGGTAGAACCACTACCCTCTAATCGGAATCACACATAATTGAGTTTTATTTCAACCCTCCAGTTGGGATTTAATAGGTAGAACCACACCCTCCAACCGAAATTACATAGCAATAGGATAGGCGTACCTCCCTATGCTCAAACCACCACACAACATAAAGCACATCACATATATTATCCACATAACTGTTATGCCTCAAAGTAAAACACATAATACAGCATTTAAAATTTTTCAAACATAAGCATCATTTCTTCCTAATAAATCATTAAGAAAATGAGGCGGGGATTATGAAACTCAACTTGGTGCTAAAGCATTCCCAAAAATCCTCACCACAAGCTATACAACAAAATAACACGTGTTAACACGGCTACTAAGGCAAAAGCTTAAGCACATGTAACTATCATATTGATGGACGTATGCCTAAGGTTTATATTTACTCTAATGGGTCAACCCCTGGCTAGCATGCTAACATTTACAATTTGTTTACACACTTTTTTTTTAGTGTTCAAAATATTACCAAAAACAATAATTTTAGTGTCACTTTACCATTTTCTAAACCACCCCTACTGACCTTTATAATTTTACCAAAAATCACAGGTTCAATATCATGTGTTTATTATCTCCATGATTTTTCCACTAATTTATTTCCCATCTTAAATGCCCCAAATAAAATCAAACTTTTAACTACTCAGTTTTGGATCTGAACGAACACTAAAAAGTTTGGACCTAAAAACCATACTTAAACTCCAAATCAGAAGCTCTCCTTTGGGGAATTTTTAATATACACATAGAACTAAACTCACGTAGATTGGTTAATCCTAATTCAATTTTAAGTGGGGGTTTTACACCTCGTAATCTGACCCAAATTTACTGCTTTGACAACCTTTCTTGTAACCAACATTTGAATGACTTCCCGACCTTAAACACTTTCGAGGCCGGATGTTATGGAAACTAGACTAACTGAGATTCATCATATTCATGAAACAACACAGCCCTAAATTTTGCTCAAACCTAAATCAAGTTCTAACGCGATCTAAACGCTAACGATTACACCAACTCGTATCTAATTGATTACTAAGAACCCTAGATCCACCATAACTCTTGTTACATGAATTAAATCAATGATTAAATTAATTAAGAAAAACTAAACATACCTTAAATCTTGTTTCCTTCACAAAATCAAAACCCTAATTTTTCTTTCTACTTCTTTTTCTTTGGGATCGGCCGACCCGAACAAGCAATCGGGGGGGGGGGGCGTGTGGGGGGGTTGAGATTTTATTTTTTTGTATTTATAAGCCCCTAGAATAATCCTAGATAATTCCTATATAGAGTCATAGTTTAATTAGGCTTTTATTTCCATTTTTTTTCTTTTTTTTCCTAAAATTCGTATTTACTGTTCATGTATAAAATTTTTTTTTTTTAATTAATTAATTACCTTCAATGCCTTAAGTTTTTATAAAAACCTAAGCTAATTTGGTAAACCATTTAGCTTATAAAATACTTTCTAAAAATAACTTTTCTTTTCCTAATTCACTTTCTATATATGGAAAGTTTACTACCAACTTCTATATTTCAACCACATTATTCATTTCCCATATTACACACTTCCTATAAACGCTTAATCCTTAAAACCAAGTATTGACATAGCAATGCATGCAAACGCCTTTCATATCCCTTATCACCATACGTGAACGAATGGAATACATAACACCAAACTCACACACACTCAAAATGAGATGCCCATACACCTCAAAATGATATTAATCACATACTTAAACCACTTAGCACACATATATAACACATAGCACACAAGAATTCACACAAAATAGACTCTTAGCCATTTCTAAAGGTATAAACTAACCTGCTTAAATCACGGTTGTCACATCTTGACCGGGTACACTGTCCGTTAAAGTGTTGTCTTTAGGTTTGTCGGCTAAATATAAATGTAAAACTTGACAATCACTTATTATACACCACACGACGACACATCAGAACTCTTTCAGAGGGTGTTAATAATCAGTTTTGATTATAGATTGGTCTTAAGGGTAGTTGGGAATTAACCACTACAAACTTGGATGCCCTGCTCGTGTGATCATAAGGGAATGTGGGATCGCAGAGTAAGTATAGGATAGACCTCAAATGCCAATTCAGCTCTGTCGATATTAGAACCACTAATGAAACTTATAATTGAACATTGCACGGTAAAATGTAATTATAGCATTAGTAATGAAATGGTTAGGCTAGCACGCTTTTCTCCCTGAATACTTTTATCACTTTACTTTATTGCATTTACTTTCTTGTAGTTATTGAAACCAACTTTAAAAACATTTTCAAATATGACATACTTAAATTAAAACTAGTAAACCTTAGCTCTTCGGACGACCTCGAATTTACCAATCTACTGCACTATAAACGACTGGGTTCTCTGCCCGTTAGTGTGTATATCGGTAGACGAGTTTTATAAATTTAAAACTTGGGATTTAATTATTTAAAACAATTTTACGCATTAAGTTTTTGGCGCCGTTGTCGGGGAGCTAAAATTAGTTATAATGTGAATTTCTGTATATATTTTTCGAATTCTTTTGTAAATATGTTCTGCTAGTTTTTATTGTCAAATATGGAAAATGACATTGATATCAACACACTCACCATGGAGCAATACCTAGCTCGGGTCTAAGACGACATTAGACCAGGCATGGTGAAACCAAAGATCAGCAATGACGTTGAGTTCGAGATCAATAGTAACTTTATGAGGGAATTAAGAGGCAAACTCTTCAAAGGTATTGATGATGAGGATGCACACGAACATGTGAGGAGGGTTTTAGAGATCGCAGATCTTTTTCACTTCCTTAGCGTCACTCACGATGTCGTTATGCTTAGAGTGTTTCCTATTACACTAAAGGGGCCAGCCTTAAGATGGATAAACAAACTTTCAGCAGTGTTAGTCACTACATGGGATCTTTTTGCGAAAGCATTCATCAGACAATATTGTCCACCTCTTAAAACTGTCAAAAAATTAAAAGAAATCCGCAATTTCAAGCAAGAGGTGGACGAGCCGTTGTATCATGCATGGGAAAGATATAGTGATCTTTTATACAGATGTTTGCAGCACGACCTGAACAGCCAACAAAGGGTTCATATCTTCTACACTGGACTATACATACCTACTCGCATAATGCTCGACTCTAAGGGGTTCATTCCTCTGATGACACCAACTCAATCCCTTAAATCAATACAAGTCATGGCAGACCATTCACGTAATTGGTATAATGAAGCAACCACTAAGGAAAGAATCGAAGGTAGCTCGGATGACGTTGATATAAAGCAACTTGACGAGAGTATTCATGTTTTTTAAGTGAGTTCCAAAACCTGCGAAGGGATACACTTAACCGAGGAGTGTACTCTCCGAAAAGAGGACAATGCAGTTTAGCAGAACAAGTATATGAGATCCTTGGAGGAAACCATCATCAAATTTTGCGAAGACTCAATTAAAGAACAAGCCGCAGATGATGAATGGATTAGGAAGTTCATCAAAAACACAGATTCAAACATAAGGGCACTTAAAACTACAACAAAGAACCTGCAGAAAAAAAACTTATCAATTAACCCAAACAGTCCTCACTAATACAAGTAAAAAAGTCAAGGCAAGAACGACCATGGGTAACAAGAATGTAAAGGAGTCGGTTCTTCGTGACTTACCAGTTGTTCAAACTTATGTACCACCCACGAAATTTCTAGGTAGCCCTTTTAGAACTCACGAAACTGTTTGCATGATGGGAATTCCAGAGGAAATTCATAAAATGAAAGCATATGAGGATGAAGGAAATACGGATGACGCTTGGGATATGACAGTCAAGAATGTAGATAGGTTTAGACAAATACTCACACCTACCATACACATTTTACCCAACCTTGAACCAATGGTGCAATCGTATGTGACACGAGGAATATTAAGTAGTTAGTACTACTAATGTAACTTAGTACTGCTAGTGCAACTTAGTACTGCTAGTGCAACTTAGTACTGCTAGTGCAACTTAGTACTGCTAGTGTATATTAGTACTGCTAGTATATGTTAGTACTGCTAGAGTAAAGTTAGTACTGCTAGAGTAAAGTTAGTACTCCTGGTGAAGATTAAAGAAAATATTCTAAGTAGTTACTATTGCTTGTATACAGTTAATGTTGCTGGTGTATAAGTTACTACTGCTAATGTTTTGAGATTCTTCTGCTGTACAAAGTTTACAACTCTGAATCGGATGAAAGACAATCAAAAGAAAAGAGAAAGATTGATTATGTGATATGTATGAGATATTTTTTGTAAAGATACATATAAGTTATTTGTTTAGAAGATCATGATAACTTAGGAAAATACTGTAATCCCATTAGGACTCCTTGGTGTATAAAAGGATGTCCTAAGGTATAGAGTTCTATGTACCAAAATGAGTCATTCATAGAGTTGTTCATAGCTTTAAGGTTTTGTAACCTTAATACTAGTTAGAGTATTCGTATTAATATATTAAATAAAAGCTTTTGTTGTATAATTACGTGTGTTCAGTTAGAATTACTGTTTCATTAAAGAATTCTTCTTATATTAAAGATAGATTCCACATAAATTCTTTAGTATTATCACACAAAGTTTCTATCTTAAGTTGTGAAGGATTAAATCTTTGCATAACTAAACCTTACACAAGTTAAGGAATTCAAGATCCATTCAAGTAGGATCAATAAGTGGTATCAGAGCTTGTTGCTTTGAGAAACTTTGCTAAGAAGACATGGATCAAGACTCAGTACATATGGTGGCTGCATCAAAAGTGCCTATGCTCAAACCAGGTGAGTATGAGCTTTGGAGGATAAGGATGGAACAGTACATCTAAATGGTTGATTATTCTCTATGGGAAGTCATAGAGAATGGTAATGCTCCTCTAATAACAAAACTTGTTGAAGGTGTTGAAACAATAATTGCTCCTTCAACTGCTGAAGAATAGGTACAAAGGAGGTTAGAGCTAAAGGCAAGAAGCACATTATTGATAGGCATCCCTATTGAACTTCAATTGAAGTTTAACTCCATCAAAGACGCCAAGTCATTGCTGCACGCTATTGAGAAGAGGTTTGGAGGGAATGTTGCTACTAAAATGACTCAAAGGAATCTTCTAAAGTAGCAATATGAAAATTTTATTGCATCTAGCTTAGAGGTATAAGATCAAACCTTTGATAGGCTTCAAAAGCTATCTGTCAGTTGGAGATTCATAGTGAAAGTATCTTACAAGAAGATGTGAATCAGAAATTCTTAAGAAGTCTGTCACCAGAATGGAACACATATACCATTGTGTGGAGGAACAAGCCTGAGATATATACATTAAGCTTGGATGATCTTTATAACAACCTGAAGATCTATGAACCAGAGGTCAAAGGGACGTCAAAATCAAGCACAAACACATAAAACGTAGCCTTTGTGTCCTCAAGGGAGTGCAAGGCTCTAAGGAACCAAGAAAATAAGAATAAGGAGAACACAAGAAAGGTTGTGCCAGTGGAGACAATTACTTCCAATTCTTTGATCTCATGTGATGGTCTTGGTGATTATGATTGGAGTGATCAAACAGAAGAAGGTCCAACTAACTTTGCACTCATGGCTTACTCTTCTATAAGTTCTAACTCTGAGGTATCTACTGATTTAAACTGTTCATTATCTTGTTTGGAAAATGTTAAAATTCTTAAAAACAAAAAGAACAACTGTAAAAGACTTAAGGACACTAAGGATAAAGTGTTATTACTTATACAAATAGGTTTAAGAGTCTGTAGATCAGACTTCTAGTTTATAAGAAGAAATGAGTCTGTTTATTAAGAAGATGATCAAGCTCTTAAAAAAAAAAACATTGGTTTTTTGGAGATTTATTTAAAAGAAGTAGCCATTACAGAGCTTAGGAGGAAGTTGGAACTGGCTCAAAAACAAAAAGATGAAATTTAGCTAACAGTAGAAAATTTTGAGAATTCATCTAAAAACTTAAGCAAACTACTAGACTGCCAGATAGTTGATAAGTGTAAAACATGTTTAGGGTATAATGATGTTCCACCTCCCTATACAGGAAACTTTATGCCTCTAAAACCTGATTTGTCATTCTCTGGTCTAGAAGAGTTTGTAAATGAGCCTATAGTTAGTGAACCTGCAGTTAAGAAGCCTGTAGTTGAGACTAGTGAAGCTAAGGCTAGTGTAGACAAGCCTAAGGCGGTTAAGAAGAATAATGGTGCTCTAATTATTGAGAATTGAGTGTCTGATAGTAAGCAAGAAGATATGCCTCAGGCTAAGATTCAAAAGAAACAGTTAAACCTAGTTTTGCTAAAATAGAGTTTGTTAAATCTAAAGAGCAAGTAAAAATGCCTAGGAAAACAATTGTTAAACAAGGTAATCAAAATAGGCAGAACACACATAGTCCTAGAGGAAACCAAAGAAACTGGAATAATATAATGTCTGAAAGATTAGGAAGTAATTTTGAGATGATTAACAAAGCTTGCTATGTAGGAGTAAGTTTTGATCACCTGCAATATAATTGTGATAACCATCATAGACAGTTTAATAATAAAAAGATGGTAAAACCAGTGTGGAACTATACTCAAAGGGTGAATCACCAAAAATTTTCAAGAATGACTCACCCCAGTCCTAAAAGGAACATGGTTCCAAAAGCAGTATTAATGAGGTCTGGCCTAGTATCACTTGCTACTGCTAGACCAGTTAATACTGCTCAACCCAGAACAATAGTGAAAAGTGCAAGACCAATGACAAATGTTTTTAATAAAGCACATTCAACTGTTAGAAGGTCTATTAACAACAAAACAAAAACTAAAAATAGTAATTTTAATAAGAGGGTTAATAATGTTAGTAGAAAGAATGTTAATACTGTTAGGCTAAAAGCAGTAGTTAATATTGCTAAGCCAAAATCAATACTTAATGCTATTAAGGGAAACCAGGTTAATGCTGTTAAGGCCTCAGCTTATTGGGTTTAGAAACCAAAGACTAAAGTATTAGACTATGTTTCTAAACACAACAGCACATCAACCATTCTAAAAAGGTTTATTATATTGATGCACAATCCAGATCTAAGTCAGTGATGGCCTGGGTCCCTAAAAGAAACTGATTTCTTACCTTTAAGAGCAAGGGCAATCCACAAATGGATTTACAGGATCAAGGAGTGATTGATAGTGGATGCTCAAGGCACATGACAGGGAACATGTCCTATCTTACTAACTTTGAAGAAATTGATGGAGGATATGTTGATTTGTCTTGTATACTCCCAAGGAGGGAAAATCATAGGCAGTGTAAATAATTAAAACCTGGTAATTTTTAGATTTTGAGAATGTGTACTTTGTAAGAGAATTAAAGTTTAACCTCTAAGTGTCTCACACAGTAGTGACAAAAAGAATAGGGTTCTCTTTAATGACACTGAATGTATTGTTTTATCTCCAAACTTTAAGTTAACTGATGAAAGTCATGTTTTACTTAAAGTTCCTAGAAAGAACAATATGTATAGTGTTGATTTAAAGAATATTGTTTCTAAAGGAGGTCTAACTTGTCTCTTTGCAAAAGCCACATCTGATGAATCTAAACTTTGGCATAGGAGACTTGGACACATAAATTTCAAAACTATGAATAAACTGATTAAGGGAAATCTTGTAAGAGGTTTACCTTTAAAACTTTTTTGAAAATGATCAAACCTGTGTTGCTTGTCAAAAAGGAAAGCAACATAGAGCTTCTTATAAGTCCAAAACAGTAAGTTCAATCAACTAACCTTTACATATGTTACACTTGGATTTGTTTTGGTCTAAGATCTGTAAAAAGCTTAATGAAAAAGATGTATAGCCTAGTTGTCACAGATGATTACAGTAGGTTTAGTTGGGTTTTCTTTCTAGCTACTAAGGATGAGACTAGTAGCATTCTTAAGTCCTAATAAACTAAAGGTAGAAAATCTAATCAGATCGAAAGTGAGTTAAGATAATTAGGTGTGATAATAGAACTGAGTTCAAGAACAAAGAGATGAATTAGTTTTATTAGAGAAAAGGTATTAAGAGAGAATTTAGTGTAGCTAGAACTCCTTAACAAAATGTGTAGGAACCCGTTTAATACTTCCACTTCATAACCCGAACCACGAAACAAGAAAAGAGAAGAGAGAGAGACGAAATAGAGAGAGAGGAGATGAGAGAAAATTGAGAGAGAAAAGAAAAATAGATTTTTGTGAAAATTAAAACTAGATATTTTGTAAAATAAAATATCTATATATAATATTTAGATATTTAGTAATATCTAAATATATATATATACCCTTACACATTTAATGTGACCGTACGGATATGAAAAACTAGGACCCGGGCTCGGGTTTTGCTTTGGGATTAAACCCAAAACATATACAATATTAGATTAACTATCGAGCCCGATTCCCGATATTTTCCTGTTACAACATTAACTAATTAAAGACCGAAGCTCCATCGTAGAGTGACCGAGCTTCCTTGTTCGACTCAATAAATTGAGGCTAACAAACTCCCCCGAAAGTGAGGCTCTTGAACACGGGACGAGCTTCCTTATTGACTCATAAAATTAGCTAACCAATCTCCCCCGAAGTGAGTTCATTGATGACACTCCTTCATGAGATCAGTGAGATTGCTTTTGTCGTTTAAGCTCGAGTGTTCTTGGTCTTTGTCTTCGTTATTTGTTGTAAACTTGTTCCTTCATGCTTTTCGAAACTTGAACTTTGAGCCTTTGTCATTGTCTTTATCGACTTTTTGCCCATCTTGCGATCTTGTGTCTTAGACCAACATCTCATACAGCTTTTGCATCTATCATGAAAGCTTTAAATCAGAGTTAGCGAAGTCCTTTTTCTTTAAATCTTGAGCTTTCTAGATAATATGACTTCGTAGATTGAGCTTTGAATGGGATTGAGTTGTCGTTACCACCAGTTTGACCTGCATGTTTACGTTAGTGATACACGGGAAAATGGATTTGAAATCATCGACGTGTCACTCGTTAAAGGGGGAGTTTTTGTAACACACCAAATCGAGATGTCAGTTTTTATCAAAATTCTCACCGTCAATTCATTTACTGGACCAAATCGATATCCAGTTGCACAAGCTTGATTCATATAGAATCTCGCAAGTCACCTACCGCAGTGCTGTTTGAATGATGACAACACGGAAGGATTTCCATTCGTCATTATGAAATACTAAAGAGTATCACTCTAATGTTTCTGGCAATTATCTACAATGATATTGAGTAGGACTCTTGATAACAGCTTGTGAACCTGATGAATGTTCAACAAGTGTTAGAAATGGAAATGGGTGTCCCATAACGACACTTTGATTTGATCTCTTGGCTTTTCTACTCGATAGTGCATTTTAGTGTTTTAGTACTCAGAGGCTGAAGCAGATTGCCACCTATTCAATATCAACAATCTCGTAGTGAGATGTCAATAGATAACGTGTGTATCTCCGTGACAAATGAGACAAAGTTTCTGTGTGATAACCCCGAATGGCTGGGAAGGGTTGTGCATTGCATTCACTGGGTCCATATTCGTTTTTTCAATACCCAGCAATCATCTTGTGATTCTTGATAGCAGATGTATTACCCCCGTTTCTGCTTAAGTTGTGGGGAGGGCTTACTTTCTTAGACTCCCTATTCTCCATACATTCTTTTAAATTCTCAATCGCCTTCACTGCTTACCAAGACGTCCATTACAAACAACCTTGTTGTGATTGTCCGGTGTTAACTCATCTTAGTCGGCATTTTTTTCCCATATTCATTCATCTCCAATCATACCTAAGGAATGCAAAAATTTCTAATCTTTGGATTACCTTGGGTAATCCTCCGGTTTCTGGTTGATCATAGGATTGAAACCTACCCTAACCACCTACTGACACATAATCATCGTGAAATTAAGATGTTGTTGGGTATAAGATCGAACCATAAAACCTTTTCAGCACATTGAGTCAATTAGATCATATTTTAAAAAATAACTATTTACTCTCCCATATTTAAAATTAATAAACCTTAGATTTTAGAAATCCCTTGTGATATAAAATTAAGTCTGAAATTCCGTGGGAGAAAATATTTCAGCATGAATGGTTTTGGAAACATTTGAATAATGGTTTTTGAAACATAAATGGTCGTTGTTGATGTAAAAAAAAAAAAAAAAAAAAAAAAAAAAAAAAAAAAAATTCAAAAACATTAAACCTTGATTTTCGAAAAACTCACCCCTCAAATAATAGGACCCAATATTGAAAAAGTGATGTATTTATATGAAAACAACATCGTGAGGGTGGAGTGTTGAACACACAATTTTGAAAGATATAATGAATTGTCATCGAGAAATTCTTGAAACATTGATGTTCAACTTTTTGAAAACAGAAGTTTAGAGACTTCTCCTCAAACAGTAAGGTAAGCGCACAGAAACGTACACTATCCTTTTTCTTGAGCAAAAGATATTTGAATGCTTGTAAGAAACAGCTCAAGACCGAGAAATGATTAATTTTCTCGTGTGAGGATAAGTTATAAACTTTCCTTATTTGAAGTCCGGTTATGTACTGACATTTGCACATAAGAGCCATCTAAGAAAATTAGAAATGACATTTTAGTAAATAAGAACTGCAAACTCCCCCCTCGGCTCGAACTTCATTTACACACCACTGTGTCCGAATGTTTAATCGACAATTTCTAAGCCCGTAAAAGTTATACGATTCCAAAGAGACATGTCGAGAAGAATAATTTTTGGAAATTTTCTGATTTTCTGATTTTGTATTTGTATATATATACCTGTTGTCCTTAGGTGAATAGTAATTCCAACTCTTGTCGTGATGTAGCTATCTTGACAGCTAAAGGAACAACTTTTGAAACCAGCTTTGAACTTGACGGTTCATTGCTGTGGTCGTGAATTCCGAGTTCTGAACGGTTATGATCAGAAGTCATTGCCATGAAGACCGAGGCTTGATCTGCTCCATTCAAACGTCTTTTGAACATTGAGGAACGGGGCCTGAAGTGTTAGTTTCAACAGACACCATTTGATGATCATCATATCAAAATTCCTTGAAGCCCTGTTTTCTGAGATATTTGTCTTTTCTGCAACCAAACTCTGAGTCCTTCCTTTATAGGATTGAACGATGTACCTGTACTTAAGAGAGTACCTGCACTGACATCAAGAGCTTGTTCGCTTTCACATTGGTTAGTGATATCTTCTTTTGAACCATTTGGGGGTTCACTGTCAACCTTATTTGTGCTAAAGGCGAATATCTTTCTAGTAGGAACCCATCTAAGACCAATTGTCTTGAAAATTCTACCCGTCGGTTTCCACCTAAGACAAGATCTAGGAGTCATTGTTTTCTTATGCACAACGGAAGTGTTTTTGATTGAAAACCTATGTCCTTTTGGGATCTGTCTTTCTGGTTTCTTTGCAAACCTTGTTTGCTCTACGGGTTTGTTTCTTGTTGTTGTCTTATTGGATGGAACCTTAGCACGTGAGTTGACTTCTTTCAGGAATTTTATTACACAAGAATCATGATTGGCATTAAAGACACATTTCTGACATGTCGAGCAAACAAAATGTTTGGAGTCAGAAAAATTTCTAGACAAGAAAGACTTAGTGTTCCTATGTTCTCCTAATGAACATCTTTGTTGAAACTCGACTACTCATTGTGCTTGCCAAATCTTAGGATTTGATTTGCAACATTAGCATGTTGGGTAATCTAGCAGGATCAATCATACTAGGTTTCCATTCACACTTTGTCTTTCTGAAGTTGTGCACATTTCTTAGCTTTTCTCTAGGTATAGTTATGAACCATGTCATTTGAGCTACTTTTTTTCCCTTTGTGACTGATGTGACACATGCTTTGTACTTCCTAGCAGGGGCCTAGTGCCATCAAATCGGGTTCAAACAGCTTGTTTTCTAATCTGAGGCAATTCTGTTGAGTGACTTGTTTTAAACAAACCATCCGCACACATTAGTTTTTATTAACCGACTGTTCGTTATTGAAACTTCTCATTCAGAGAATTGCACAACGATCTAAGTTATAAGTCGTGTAGTCAATCGATACTCGAAACCGAAAACCGAAAATTTGTTAAAACGTAAAGATTTTGTTCTTGTGTGTATTAGTTCGGTTCAAGCTAGAAAAAAAACTCGTTCGGTCCAACTAAAAAAATTACTCGTTCGGTCCTTGAGATTTTTCACTCGTTCGGCTCTATAGAAAATGAACTCGTTCGGTCCTTTAGATTGTTACTCGTTCGGTTCTAGTCGTGTTCCACTCGTTCGGTTCAAGAAGTTTCTAACTCGTTCGGCTCTTAAGTTTTCCACTCGTTCGGCTCTTGTGAATTTGTTACTCGTTCGGTGATCTTTGAAATAGCACTCGTTCGGTGATCTTGAGATGTTACTCGTTCGGCTCTTCCGTGAAAAAAGAAAAAAATGACATGAACAAAACGCACCCTACTTGTTAATGAGAAAGATGGTGTTCCAAGTAATGAAACACAAAAATATGTTGTGTTACCTTAAAACCAACAACACATCAATTGAAAAAAAACAAAACAAAAACACTCACGTTTTTTGACCCATATCACAACAACACGTTTATATTTTTCAAAAAAAAGATGTGTGGGGTTTTTTTTTCAAACAAAAACAAACGCACCCAGATTACGAGGAAAAAATATAACGAAATGAAAACAAACAAGTTAGCCGAATAATAAGCTTAAAAAAATTACCACAAACAAATCACTAAACCCACCCGAGGCGACTGATACCAATTGTCGGTACCCGATTTACACTTTCACTTCATATTGCTAACCACGGATCGAACCAAGAACTAGAAATAAGATTATGGTTTAGAGAGAGAAAGAAGAGAGAGAGATGAGAGAAAAAAAAAGAAAAGATATTTTAGATATTATGAGAATTATGAGATAGATATTTTTCCAAGTGAAAAATATCTATATATATACCCCTACACATTTAATGTGACGCGCGGGATATTTAACTAGGACTCGGGCTCGGGTTTTGCTTGGGATTAAACCCGAAACATATACAATATTAGTTTAACTATCGAGCCCGATTCCCGATAATATTCTATTACAACATTAACTAATTAATTGACCGAGACTTAAATACATAATGAACGAACTTCCTGTTCGGCTTAATATTTTAAGGCTAACAACAACTCTCCCTAGCCACTCAGAATCTCTCAAAAGATTCCTGTTTCATTTCTCATGGAGATTACATGCAGTTATATCAGCTTTCTCACTCCAAGTTAGTTGGTATTGAAAAGGTAGCAGTCTGCTCCAGCCTCTGATCACTAAAAATAAAATGCACTATTGAGTCTAGAGCCAAGAGATCATCTATAAATCTTATTAGGACACTATCCAAATGCATTTGTTGCTCACACATTGTGAAAATAAGTAATAACGTAAGAGTCCTACGCATCATCCTTGTGATTTTGCCAGAACATCGAAGTGACTCTTAAATTTATCACAATGAAGATGGAAATCCTGCTTGAGCCAACATTAAACAAGCTCTTGGTAGGTGACTTGTGAGATCCTACGTGGATCAAACTTGTGATACTAGATATCGATTCGGTCAAGCTTATGAATTAACGAATGAATGTTGAAAAAGATAAAACTGTCGGTGTGTCATAAAAACCGTTTACATCTTGACACACCGACTAGTTTTCTAAATCAATTATTAATCTTATGTCCATGGGAAACCTCACAAGGATATCTGGGCATAGGAAATCTGAACACGAATTGACGGCTTAATCGGGAAGAGAGTAACTTACCGGTTCACTTTTACCGTGTTGTCTACTTTGAGATGCTCCGGTAATGAGAACGGCTAGTGCAACTACGAAA